>JAGDQP010000403.1:15193-68523 GCA_022664845.1 Lepisma saccharinum
ATGCTGTATCAATTCAGTTGAACTAAAAGTGGGATCAGCTAATAATTGATGTTTCTCTTTCTCGTTGCGAAGCCATTCTGTATCAATTCAATTGAACTAAAAGTAGAATTTACTCCCCGCTTTGGCAAACTTTCTCCTATTTTAAAGTCGAAAACATAGTAGTTTAGAAATGGACACTACTCAGATATTTAGGATTGCAGACTAATTGATTACTGAACATCTCATGTGGTTTTCTATGAATAAGAATGTATTAAGCATTGACTTAAAACATCATACGTACAATACAAGAATAAAACCTAAGCCTGATAACGACAAAATCGGAATTAACCTATCATTGATTCCGATAATTATGTAGTAAACATAGGTGTAAGCACAAAGTACAGAAACTAAATAGTAATGATAAACTAAGTCTACACGACGAAGACATGTTGAGTAATAAAATGTCTTTTATTGCAGGAAGCCTTAGAATTACTTCGAACAGCACCTGCCAAACTAGTGTTGACGGTGTGTCGTCCTCCAGGAAATATTTTTTGCAAGCAATCGCCTGTATCTCATAAAGAACCTCCGCCTCCTCCTCGTCGAGAAAATGTCCCTCCTCCTCCTCCCCCAGCTTCTAGTCAGTTGCTGCAGCCTCCAGAGCAGCAGCCGCAGCGACCACAGTCTCTGGTAGTGCCATGTGGGGTAAGTACATTAGAAATAGTCTATTCTTTTTCTTCGGTAATACGCCTAGTTCTTTTTACATTCCCAGATTACATCTCCACGAGAGGAAAGGAGACAAATAAACGGATAGAAGAAGAAAGAGCGCGAAAGGGAGAAAAGAATAAAAGAGAAAGTAAGGAAGAGAGAGAAATGAGAAAGATAGAAGATGAGAGAAAAGGGGGAAAGAAAGGAAAAAAGAGCAAAAATACAAAGAAAGATAGAATGTTTGATTGACAGACTGATTGATTGACTGACTAGTTAATTGATTGACTGACTTATTGATTGATTTATTTACTGACTGACTGATTATTTGATTGACTTATTGACTAACTGACTGATTGATTGACTTACTAACTGATTCATTGATTTATTATTTGATTGACTGACTGATTGACTTATTGACTAACTGATTCATTGATTTATTATTTGATTGACTGACTGGTTGACTTATTGACTAACTGACTGATTGATTATTATTTGATTGACTAACTGACTGATTGATTGATTAATTGATTGGCTGACTGACTGTTCATTGGATTGATTGATTGTTTGTTTGATTGAATTCATTCTGTCGACCAGATTCCGTGGAGAAGCAGTCCGGTATAGAATACGTCATACAGTATTCCTGATACTAATTACATGTAAATTTCCATTATGATAAACTCAACAAAAATATTTCGTACTAGGAATACAGCAAATGCACAAACATATAAACAAAGACACATGTACAGAAAAAAATACAAACAACACAGATGTCCTTAACTTATTTTTGACTCCTAAAACCTTTTCACAATATAAAAGCACTGCTCCACAAGGAGTTTTTTTTTCTAAGTTTTAAAAATATTTTTGTCTTTTGCTGGTTAAATATTTTCAGGTAGTTTATTAAATAATTTAATGCCCATACATAATTGAGATTTCGGGTACCGGTACATTGTTTTTTTTTTGTGATATGGCAGTGTGTTGTCTAGTGCTTGTGTTTTATTATAGTTTCTGTTTAAATTTTTACAAAGGAAAGCAGGAAGGACAATTTAATGTAAATTTAAAGATAAAAGGGAAAGTCTACTTGTTGCATTATCGTTCCAGTTGAAAACGCATAAAACGTTGTTCTAATTGATATTTCTGTGTGTTTTTATGTATTTCAACTGGAACAATAATGCGTGAAATAACGTAAGTATCCTTTCCCTTCCATATATAACTAAGAACAACGTGAAAAATCAATTATCTGCTTTGTCTCAGTATTGACTACATCAAACAGTAATATATTTTGTTTGATATTTATTGTATAACGTGAAATGGACAGTGGCGGCTTGTGGCCTAAATAGCAAGTGACGTGCCACAACTTCCTTGGCTTTTTATGCTTCACTAAATTACCCACAATGCCACTTTTCTATCTTACTAAGAGCTAAGCATCTTGATGGATAAGCATAAACTATTTCATATCTTGATTGATTCTTCTAAACTTAATTCATATAACTTAATGCATTAAAAAGTAATATGTGAAGTGCTACTTTACTAGCTTCACCTGAAAAGCCGCCACTGGAATGGAGAAATAATAATGACCTGTGGGTTTCGATAGGGGTGTTTTTACACGTCCAAATTTTAGTATAAATTGTTGATAGGAGCTTTCTTATCGTTCCATTTGTAAAATAGTTTACACTTGTGAAACACATTAATGAGCTGTGAACCAGATGGGGAATACTGGCTAATTGGTTATAATTATATTTCAAACGTAAGATTGTGTTGAATTACAATTTTCTTCTATGCAAGTTTTGTACATAAGAAAATAGTATGACAGTCAAGTCCAAACTGTAACTCTCTATCCCAGTTGTAGAAAAAAGACAACGAACGATTTCATGCCCATATTTAGGACAAGTGTTACATGGTTCATTATCTACTCATAGATGTCTTTTTCTTTCTTCCTGTTTCTTTTCATCTTTTGCTGCTTGATGCGAGATTCCTTCTTCATTTGCTTTGTCCTTTTTTCCAATTCTTAACTCTATTCTCCATATCGTTTATCTTTCTTGTCTTCTTCCATTTTCGTATTAATATTCAGTGATTCTGCCAAACTTCCCTGTGGAAGCGGTGTCACCCCAACTTAAAATTTTTATGGTGAAAAAAAATCGATAGAAACCGTGCGAAACTCCACGTACACCCTCCTAATTTTCACTTCACCCCTCCCCCAAACTGAAAATCCTGGCAGAATCCCTGCCAATATTCTGGTTTATTATCCTAGAATTCATATTTCTTCTCGAGCAATTTTAAACGGTTTCTTGGCAGTATTTATACACTGTATTTTTTTGCTTTTAGGTTTGATATTATCTGTTCCAAGTCAGTCACCTATACAGAAGATAGTTTTTGGAGAGGTCCACGGGCTTCCGGGGAGTCCAGGTCGTGTCTGGGCACGAAGTATATACTAAATATATTTAATAACGTCTACAATTGTACTAATTTTGCCTAAAACCCTAACTTTTTTGCGGAGGATCTGAACCTTCTGAACCCATCCCCTAAATACTTCCCTGTCCCAGATGTTAGCAGATGGGAGAGAAACGTCCGAATTGATATATTGCCGAAATGTTACCACAGAGCGTGCGAACAATTTTTTGGCCTCGACTCACTGATTAACATTTTTAATAGAATAAGTTTCCTAAACAAATCTGCTTAAATAAAATATCTCTGCTTCTGTGAACATGTATTTGTCTTATTGAAATTGTATTAATTGCTGTGTTTTATTTATTTCTTATAGGAATTTGAAGTGACTCTTTCTAAAGTAAATGGAAGCCTTGGTTTTACACTTCGAAAAGAAGACGAAAGTGTTCTTGGACACTATGTTAGAGCTTTGGTGCGAGAACCTGCACTTTCAGATGGCCGAATCAAACCTGGAGATAAAATTGTTGCTGTAAGTGATCATTTCTTGACTAATTATTGTGTTCATAACTTCCCATTTTGTATACAGCATGCGGTCAACAATTTTCAAATTTAAAAAAAAAAAACGTTGAAGACCTACCTGGATACGTGGTTATGGTGCGATATATTTCACTTAATCCACTCAAATTCATTTTCCTCAACAGTCGTTCAATTTAATCCTTTAGGCCTATTCTTTCAGCAGGTTTTCATTAGTTATATTCTTTCCATGCAGCTGATTTTTTCATTCTTCTCCATGTCTACATTTTAAAGGGTTCCAGTTTACTTCCTTCCCTCTTTCGTAGATTCCACGCCCCTGCTCCATGCAAATCAATACTTCATACAAAACAATACCCCATGCAAAACAATACTTCATACAACACAACACTTCATACAACATAACACTTCATACAACATAGTACTTCATACAAAACAATACCTCATGCAAAACAATACTTCATACAATACAACACTTCATACAAAACAATACTTCATACAACACAACACTTCATACAACATAGTACTTCATACAAAACAATACCCCATGCAAAACAATACTTCATACAACACAACACTTCATACAAAACAATACTTCATACAACACAACACTTCATACAACATAACACTTCATACAACATAGTACTTCATACAAAACAATACTTCATACAAAACAATACTTCATACAACACAACACTTCATACAAAACAATACTTCATACAAAACACTTCTTACAAAACAATCCTTCATACAAAACAATACTTCATACAACACAATACTCCATACAAAACAATACTTCATATAACAAAATACTTCTTACAACACAATACTTCATCCAAAACAATACTCATATAACACAATCAATCTTTTCCTCAGCATTTTGTTGATTCTTCTTAGTGAATCCATCTCTCTCCATCTAGAGAATATAATTTGTATCTGAGCTCATGGGTAGCCAAGTCACTTGTGAATTGGCGTGGGGATGACTAATATCCGCTGATTCACTTCTTCGCAAACAGAACTTCAGAATAAATGATTCTCATGATTACTTTCTCAGTAGACTTTTTTTTTGTTTCCAGCAGAAATATTTAACACGTGAAATCCACAATGTAAAGATTTTTTTTTCGTAATAGTTTATTTTATAATAAATAAAATAAGTTATATACAAAATTACTTCCAGCTAGAATTTTAGATACAAGAAACTATTTATGTTCGTGAGAGGAGAACGAGGTGTATGAACACATGGTTAAACAAGTATATTTTTCTAAAATCTGTGACTGTCTTTTTATCTGTAATATGTTTAAACAATTTTCCGTTTGTAGCTGTTCTGAAAATGTTCCAAATTATAACGACTTTAGAGAGCACAGTTCTTAGAGGTTGTTCCTACTTCATAGTGTTCGAGTGTTTGTGGTTACTTTCCGTCTGATAAGGATTTTGAAACATACTGTATTGAATCATCTTTTTTTGATATGTTTTTGTTGGGTGAAATGTTCGTTCTTAAAATATTCTTACTTTGATCTTACTGAGCTAAGTTTTATGCTAAAGCATGACAACATTATTAGGTTAAGTTGGTTGTCTTTATCTTAACTACAAGCAAACATTTAGAAAAGTTGTATAAGAAAATTGTTGGACACAATTATTTTGTAGGTATAGATGAAAAACAAAATGAATTTTTAGATACATAGGTCTTTGTAAGACAGAAAATCCCTTTCGGTAGGCCTACAGGCTGAGGTAGATTTCGAAGTTTCGCTGGGAGCCGGGGCTCGCCCCCCAACTTCAGTGCTTTTGAGAGGATGCACCTCCTTTATCTTAACCAAAATCTCCCTGCAACACTACACCACCACGGAGCACATCTTCACCCTCCCACGGTTGGCTGCGCCCCCAAAGGGAAGATTTGCCCCATTTATTGTAACCTACTCTCGGTCATACACCTTCATTGAAAATTTCGTTTCTCTACCTTCAATGATTTGGAAATTGGGTTTTTGGGGCGGCCATTTTGAATCCAAGTTGACGACTTTTTGAAAGTTTTCTTATTTTGTCGTGACCTACTTGTGATAGTACAACTTCAAGTAAAATTTCATTTATCCAGCTCAAACGGTGTGCAAAACGGGATTTTGGGCGGTCATTTTGGATCCAAGATGGCGACTTTTCCCAAATGTTGTGATATTTCCCCTAAGCTACTCGTCATAATGCACCTTTATGCCAAATTTCGTATCTCTAGCTCAAACGGTGTGGAAAATGGATTTTTAGGTCCGCCATTTTGGATCCAATATGGCGTCTTTGAACTCATTAGGTAACATTTTCATAATCAAAAAGTGATGTTGTACCTTTATGCCAAATTTGATTTCAATAGCCCCAGCGGTTTAGGCTGTGTATTCTATACAACAATAGGTTCGGCGGCCATTTTGGATCCAAGATGGCGACCGATTTTGCTCATTAACGAACTTAACCGAGCTATTAAGCCTAGAAACAACATATAAAAATTTGGTTCAAATATCTTCAAAATTATGGCCGCTAGCGTGTTAATATATAAATATATATATATATATATAAATATACACTTTCATATTTACCGATCTCAATAGGTATATTTTCTTCGAAATCTACCTAAAAATATCAAATTCTTTCATACTCCACGATATTGAAAAAGATTCCTCAATAAATAATCTTCACAGTAGGGGAGTAGCGTGATTTTGATTAGAAGGGTAAGGAATGCCTTATGCCTTGAGGAAACCTCTGCCAGATTCCTAGTTTCCTCCAGGCTTCCTTCACTATTTGGTATTTTCTCCACACCCTTTAGTTATTTTCCTATGTAAATAACCTGGCAACTCTCTTACCTGGCTTTAGTTAGCAAAATGGCTTCTCTTTAGTACCGGTTCTCTCTGCTCTTTTTCTCTTCTATTAAGTGAATACGCCTTCAGCGAAACTTTACCGCATTTTTTACTGTGTTTGTGAAGTGTATGAACTGTCTTTGAATTGTGAGTACCTTATTTTGCCATCTGATATATAATTCATCGTGTTACGGTAGTATAAAGGTTAACACACACGACTGCCAGGTTCGAGTCCTGTCGAGTTGTTAATTTTTATGTGTATTTTAAAACTATTTTGCAGAATATGTGTATGTTAAAATCTGATATGTTTTGATTGGTGTGTGGAAACTAAATTACATTACTTCCGTTTATTATTACTGGCCCATTTCAGCGATGACTCCCATCCTGGACATCTTGTGTGTAAAGGGCCGCTAAAAATGAATCACATAGACATAAAAAATATTTTTAAAAATCTTAAAAGTTCGAAAACGGGAAAAAAAATTGTTGCTAAATTGATGAAGACCGTTCAAAGCATTGGTAGCAAAAATCTTTACTTACATTTGGCTTCTTGAATCGATGACTGTCTCATCTTAATCTCGGAAAATCGCTAAATATATTCTATCACCACTTGTACTGAAAATAAAAACTTAAGTCTAACATTCGCTATTTAGAGCTTATGAAGACGCGTCATGTCGGAGAGGGTCTTTCTTAGATGTTCATCCTTCGAATCACTGGTACGTTCTGTGTTCCTCCCAAATCTGTGACACGATATATTATCACAAGCCCGCGATATATTACACTATCCAACGCAGGGGAGTGAATTGAAAAAAAAAAAAAAAAAAAAAAAAAAAAAAAAAAAAACCATCGTCCTTTACCTCAAAATTCAAGTCAACTGGGTCCTCTTGGTGTAGTGTTGCCACGTTTTGATGAATAAATTACGGGACACTTGGCAAAAAATACGGGACAAATCTAAAATACCTTAAAATGAAATTAACTACTTTGGTTGGTCCTGTACTGATATATGTCTACCCATACAATTTAAAACCTCCATAATAATCAAGAACACACACACACAAAAAAAAAACGTCTTGCTTGCGAATCATAACACACCAAAAACACTGGCGGGCGGAAAATGGATATTTCAATTTCATATGCACAGTTGGGTTTGGTATCTGCAATGCAGACAAAAAAAAAAGGCTTGTGTTAATTTAACATTTTTCGATGTTGTTGAGTGACCACCATTTTTTGTGTTGAATCAACACAACAATCTGTGTTGATTTCAGTGGTTCAATATGATAAAGATTGTCATGCTAGCAGTATCACAGTGTTGATTCACGGAAATCACATAACAAACTGTTGATTTAACATAAACGGTGATGATCCCTCTGGGACACTGAAAAAATGTTGAACTAACACAGCTATTTTTTGTACTTTGTTATCTAGAGCAGGGTTTTTCAACCTGGGGGAAGCGAGGGAGGAGAAAAAATAAATTTAGCTAGGGTTTTGTAGGTTAAAACCAATAAATTTTAATTAAAGTATTTTATTTTGCTTTCTGGGTTAAATAATTACTGAGGATAATGTAGTTTACTGAATAGTTGTGGATAATATAATTAGGATATTTATTATACCGTAAATACAGGAAATAAACTGTTATGTTTTGAAATGAAAAGCAAATATCACACAAAATAAAATAATTGTGGGTCACCGGCTACAAAGCATGGTGAAAGGGGGGCCCTGGCTAGAAGGCATGGTGAAAGGGGGTCGCGGGATGAAAAGGGTTGAGAAACGCTGATCTAGAGAAAACAGAAGTAACGAGTATTATATCCTCACCCCAGGTTTCATCTTGGGGCCTGGGAATGTGAACAGAGTGTGCTCGCCAGTCTGTGTAATAAACAGTTTGAAAAAAGTCCGTTATTAAGTATTTGTTAATATATATTGAATTTTTTGAAGACGTATCTGTGACTTTACTACTTGTAATACGAGACAACCACTGATAATACGGGACGCGTAAATTTCACCTAAAATACCCTATCTCGGTGACCTGCATCCTTGGCTCGTTCCAACGATGGCAGATGCAAGCAGAGAAGACACAAAGGTATACAAAAAGATTTACCGTTACTGTAGAAAATTGGAAATATCTTGAAAACAGTACTTTTAAGAATCCAATATCTGCAGAGTTTGCCGAAGACAATCATAATTATATTTACAACACATTTAATCCGCTTACATCAGAATTAACCAAACCACACAGGCAATATATATCAATTACTTATCAGAATAATGGAAACACCTGTAGTTGGCAACACGTCAGATGTATGGGTTGGCAGTGGTGTCGTGGCGACCGCAGCGCCGGACTGCTGGTGGTGGTGTGTTAGGTCGGTCTCCATACTACGTCAGGTGTCGTGGAACAGGAGTGTGCAGTGGCTGTAGCAGACGGAGGTAGTGTAAAATGGGAGACCTCTCAGAGTTTCAAAGAGGGCAAATTCTTGGTGCGCGGTTATGTGGAGTGAGTGTGACGGCAGTGGCTAGTGTGTTAGGTGTGTCGCCAGGGACAGTGTCGAAGGTGATGACGGCCTACACAACACACGGGAAAACCACATCGGGGAAGCGGAACAGTGGGCGGAAGAAAAGCATCAGTGACAGGGCACGCCGGGTATTAAAGCGCATTGTCACGCGGAACCGTCGTGCCACTGCGGCGCAAGTGACGGAGGAACTCAATCAGCACCTCCCCCAACCTGTTTCGACAATCACAGTCCGCCGCGAATTACATGACATGAACTTACGGGGTCGTGTTGCACGGGCCAAACCTCTCATCAGGGACCAGAACGCTTTAGCACGCCGCAAATGGTGCCGCGACCATTCAACTTGGACCGTTGACGACTGGAAACGTGTGGTATGGTCGGATGAGTCACCATTCACCCTATTCCAAACCACGGGCCGTGTTTATGTGTGGAGAACGCCCAAAGAAGCGTATGATCTGCAGTGTCTCCGCCCAACTGTGAAACATGGCGGCGGCACGGTGATGCTGTGGGCAGCAATATCATGGTTTTCATTGGGTCCTGTGGTCACACTTCGCGGACGCATCACTGCCAACGATTATGTCGCAATTTTAGGAGACCACTTGCATCCTATGGTCCGGATGTTGTTCCCGGACAATGACGCCATATTCCAGGATGATAATGCACCCATTCACACAGCTGGAGTTGTTGCAGCGTGGTTTGAGGAACATCGGGATGAAGTTCAACACCTGCCCTGGCCCGCCCAATCCTCAGATCTCAACATAATTGAACATCTGTTGTCCATCTTGGAAACACGACTCCGGCGACGATTTCCACCTCCATCCTCTCTCACAGAACTGGCCGATGCCCTGCACGAGGAATGGTGTAATATTCCACTTGCTACCATTCACGACCTCTATGCCTCCATCCCACGTCGCATCAAGGCTGTTCTGAAGGCGAAAATTGGCCCGACACCATATTAATCTGGTAAGTTGCACTTTCGTTCAGGTGTTTCCATTATTCTGATAAGCATCTGTATATATCAATTACTTATCAGAACATACAAATTACTATATTAAATTCAGAATTTTTATATCAAATACCTAATTGAGAATAGAATAATAAAGAGAGAGAGAGAGAGAAAGATAGGTCGACCTTTAAGATTGAAAAGAGATAGAAGAGGGGAGGGGGGGGAGTAATGAATTACAAATAATGTACAGATACATGTAACAGAATAACACCAAATTTACATATTAGTATGCAAAATATACTCAATAATTTGCATTGTGAAAATGTGGGCGTGTCAAAACGTAAGGAATGAGTGTCGTGAGGTTGACAGGATGTTTTAACTTCCTTTTCTTTCTTTATTTCTTATTTATTACTTTATTTCTGCTGTACTGTATTTCCTAAAACTTTTCTAGACGTTAATTTCTCTAGAAAACGTAGGTTGTTTGTTATAAGTTACAACATACGGAATGTCAAGGTATTAGTGTTTGTATATTAAAAGGATCCACCACAAAAGTTTATATTTCAGTCTCCTGCGTCATAATGACGTTCTTGACTCTTACGTAATTCCAAGACAGGAAAGCTACTATACCTTATGTGATTGTATTTCCACACAGGTGAATGGTGTTGATATTTCACCTATGAGTCATGAAGAAGCTGTTATGTTTTTAAGACAATGTCCAGAGGAAGTGAACTTACGAATGTACAGAGATAATTCTCAGACACCAGTATCAGCGCTTTCGCCTACAGAACCTTCGAAAAAATTAAAACCAAGGCCTATTTTAAGGTAAGTAAACATTACCACAACAATACGGAAGTCTTCTTATAAAGTATTTTGTGAATGTTGCTGGGGAATCGTGTAAAATCACTACTTACTCAATTGTTGTTGGTTAATTTCTTAGCGCTGTGGGATACCTCCATAATCTATTGATTTATAGAGAGATTGTATTTTTCAGTTCGTTTGCTGCAAAGGTAAGATTTCTACATTTTATTTTTACCCATTTTTTTCTTCGTGGTTTATTTGCAAATTATTGGCAAGAAATGCATTGGTTTCATGTATAACAAAAGGATGTGTGTCTTGTATTCAGAAACTATTACAAACATGAGAAATTAAAATTTATAAAAGTGTTCCTCTAGATAAATAAAGGGCCTCCCTCCTATTAGCACAGCCTTGATTTTCACCAACCAACAACGAAATTAAGTGTTGTAGTACAATAATGTGAAATGGTTGGTTTGGCTATTTTGGAGTAGTGAACGCGGCCACCATGTTGAAATCCGCCATAATGGACGGAGGTCAATTTTGTCAAATGTCAAGTGGGTCGTGTGACATCAAACAACACAAGCATGTTCCCAGGAAAAGCATTTCAGAAGTTAGATTTTTACCTACGTCTTACGGTGTTGAAGTGCAGCGTATTGTTACATTCATCTAGCGACATGCTTTTTAGTGAAGATAACTACTCCACCGTAACAGATAGGTCTAATCTGACACCTGGAATGATTTTCTTGAAACATTCTCGTGTCGTTTGATACGTCACACGACCTACTTGACTTTTAACATCATTGACCTCGATCCAATATGGCGGATTTCAAGATGGTGGTCACGTACTCCAAAATGTTTCCCCTTCCAACAATTCCACATTTGTGTATTACGATGCTTCATTTCATTGACAGTTTGTGAGCTACGAGGTTGTACTGGGACTTCTGAATCCCCCTGTATATTACAACCAAATATTGAAGATACTCTGTAATGTGTTGTATGGATTTTTCTTCATAAACCAAGTATATTGATGTTTGGAGATTCCCAGGCATAGTGAATCATATTTTAACTTAAACTTTTATATCATAAACAGGATTTTTTTTTTTCGCTAAAATAATTTTGTTTTATAGGTTTTTAAAATCATTTATTGCTTCCAATTTTCTGAACTATAATGGGTATGTTTTATTTCTTTTGTCCTGTCTAACAAGTAACTCCTATTAAGGATAATCTAAAGCAACGATCTCTAACAAAAGATGGCAGCACTATCTCCGTATATGTCTCATGTATTCTTATCGTTGGACGAAATTTCCTTGCTGCTTCTATAAATTCAAGCGTAGAGAGTTCAAACTTTCAGGGAAGAAAGTTCATAACCAATTCAAGAGCATGATCGATGCCGATTTTTTATTTTCGTTTTCCTTCATTGTTGAAATCGCTTCATTGTTGTTGTTGTGAATATCGAAACCTGTAACAATGAAGCTCTTTCAACAATAAACAAAAAAGAAAATTAAAAATCGGCATCGATCATGCTCTTGAATTGGTTATGAACTTTCTTCCCTGAAAGTTTGAACTCTCTAGGCTTGAATTTATAGAAGCAGCAAGGAAATTTCGTGTAACAATGAAAATACATTAGACATATACGGAGATAGTGCTGCCATCTTTTGTTGGAGATCATTGCTTTAGATTAATTATCCTTGTAAGTTCTACGTCTGATCTATGTGTAGTAGTGTGTGTTCTTATATTTTATATCATTTGGATCAGTGCTCGAAGTGGGGGTGACGAGGAGGCACGTCGAGCCATTATCTTTTTCAATTTGGAGTTTGCGTAGCCCTACCTTTTTATAAATGGGAGCTCATTGTCTTTACTTTCAATAGGCAATCCCCGCCACTAGGTGCAAGCGTACCCTTACCTTTTCTAACCCACTTCTTCAACCGTCCCCTTACCCTTTCTAACCCACTTCAGGCACGGTTTTGGAGAGTGATTCAATAACATGTTGCCCATTATGTCTGGAACTATTGAACTTCGTACAATTGAACAGCTTAGTACAAAAAGAGTAACATTCCATTTACAGCATATTTCAGGAAAACGAGGTGAAGAGCAACCAGTGTTCGATTTGTCGGGAAGGGGGGATGCCGGGGATTTGGTCCTCGGTTGTTGATTCCGAATATCATCTTGGTATCTCTACCCAAACAGCTAGTAGGTTGAAACATTACCAACAACCACTACTTCTAGGACCCCCACCCCGTTCGTAAATTACGGACCTGTCAAGTTTCAACGTTTACTGCTGACATTAGCTTTTTTCGAAGCTTGTCAGCCTGTCAGCGCACCGTATACGTTTGTCACCTTTTCTTTTTGGCAGACTTTTAAGCTTTACGGACTTTAATCTTTCTTCGCAAAGCTTTCGAAGCCAAATTGTCATTTTGAATAACAGACGACACTCCTTGAAATTGGTTGAAGTAGTGCAAGTGTGCATGTAGCCTAATTTGTCAAACCCGAGGCATTCAATATTCAAGATGTCGGTTCAAGATGTCAACCAAATTCACAATACACAATTGTTTTAATTGTTTATCTAACGAGCTACTAGACGAAGATATGTGAAGATAGTGTAGACCGAAATCAGATTGAAACAGTTTTTAAGGAGTTCGACCCTTCTTTCCGACACCAGTAAAATATTAATAGTTGAATGAAGTTGTTTCCCATAGAGTTAGGAATATAAATAGAGGGAACCTTAGGCTGTTTTGTTGGAGAGGGGAATGAAGCCAAGAGACGGAAGGGACGAGGCATTTCGGCCATATTAACTGGCCCCATATTTAGAGACTCTCTTTTCCGAGTATTGCCTCTCTGAGGTGCACTCATTCTATCGAAAAACGCAATCCTCACAGTACTCGGTATAGAGAGACTCTAATGGGGCCACACAAGATGGTTGCCGATGAACCGTAATTTGGCTTCATGTGGCGTCATCTATGTTCTCTCTATTTCCTTCCTAACTCTATGTTGTTTCCAATAGTACTTTTGTCAAATTTTAAAAAAAACAGTGAAAGCAGATTCAAGCAGATAAAACATTTTTGTAGTAGATTGAAAAAAAAATGTATTAAAGTTCACCAGTGATGACGGGAATAGATTTTATAATTAATGTATGCGATTCTAATGTAGAAGTCAATATCCAAAATATTTTGATTATTTGGAATAATTTTTACAATGAAATTTGACTGCAATCTTGTAAGAATATTTGAAAATGTGCAATGCTGTACAACTTTTTTTTTTAACCTTCGTACAGAAATGCAACCGAGTGGAGAGTATTCAGTCCTATCCAAGGAAGTAAAACAGTTCCGTTCCTCCATGACTATTACAAGCTATTACAACTTGGAGTCAACATAAGTAAATGTAAAGTATTATCATTTAATAGAAATAAAACCACTCATCAATTTGATTATTCCATTAATAAAATTGTACTAAACAGACCTACTGTAGTTAAGGATCTTGGTGTCAGTTTTGACTCGAAATTGACTTTTAACATACACGTTACAAATATAACAAATGAAGCCTTGACGTTTCTAGGATTCGTAATTAGGACGGGTAGAGAGTTCAACAACATATCAACATTGGAAAAAAAATACTATGCTTATGTTCGCTCCAAGGTAGAATATGCTTCTTCTATTTGGAATCCATATCAATTGAAACATTGCCAACAATTAAGAGAAAATCCAATCAAAATTTCTTAAATTCCTGACTTTTAAAGAAACTCGAATCTATCCTGCTTATGATAGTTACAATGCAGTCATAAAGAATTTTAATATTCAGAGCTTAGAACAAAGGCGCAACATTGCTGATCTGTTATTTCTTCAAAATATTGTTCAAAATAAGTTAGATTGCATGGATTTAGTTTCGACATTTAGTGCATGGATTTAGTGTCCCATCATCTAAAACTCGCGTTAATAATACTGGTCTCTTCCACAGTAAAAAAGGCAAGAACCAATATCTTGATGAGGTCACCAATCTGGAGGATTTGTACTATATATAACAAATTATGTACAGTTCACAATGATCTGTATGCTTTATGTCGCCTAAAGAATTTAGAGATGCCATTGTTAATAAACTCTGTACAGCTATTTATAAAGCTCAACACTATAATTAGGCCATTGCCTGTTGTGTTGTCACTAAATAAATAAATAAATAACTGAATCATTAGGAGCTTGACATAAAGATCCCTAAAGGCAAGGTTCGATTTGCTATATGTTAAGAAATGAGGGGGAATGTCAGCTTTTCTTATCGTTTGTCAGCTTCTGTAAATAACAATATCAGCTTCTGCTAGAATTAAAACTTGGTAGGTCTGAAATTATAACAATTCAAACAGTGATAACAACCGAATAGCGAAAACTATAAGTTGAATTGAAAAACTTCATTAATTCTAATACTACTACAAACAAGGCAGTCCAAGAATCTCTAAGTAAAATTATAAATTAGTTAATAATTTATTAAGGACTAAACGAGTCAATTTAATTTTCGCACTTTGGGAAATGGTATCGTTTTTCCTTTCAGGAGTTTAATAAACCTTACAGAATTTGTTCTTTTTTTATATTTGTTTTTAGTATGAGTGACCATTTGCGCCATCTTTATTCCTTTTTTTTAAATATGTCGAGCTATTTCATATATCTACAATGAAGACAGAGCCCGGTTGGTATCTATGCGTTTAGGCCCTGCAACAAATTATCAAATCATGTTTCTATTTATTTATTTATTTGTTTGTTTGTTAGAGAATGGTACTGAAAATTTACCTTGTAGTACCCCAGAATAATTATATTGAAATTAAAGGATATATCTGAAATCATTGTATTCGTGTATTCGATCTGTTACATTTGATTTGAAAGTAAGATTTTTTTTCA
The DNA here is from genome assembly GCA_022664845.1 of Lepisma saccharinum. Lineage (NCBI taxonomy): Eukaryota > Metazoa > Arthropoda > Insecta > Zygentoma > Lepismatidae > Lepisma > Lepisma saccharinum. The sequence goes on from JAGDQP010000403.1 coordinate 30,738, forward strand.
CGTTGTGAAACTTTCATGCTTATCAAAAACCCATTTTGGGTCGTTCCTAAATGTTTTTATTTCTTTCACCAGCACTTAAAAAAAAAAGAAAAACAACAACAATGTATTGTAATTGTTTTTACAGAAAAGAAGCCATGGATATGCTTACTGATTTGGCTGTGAAGAAAAATTCGCCTTCTGAGTCTGGAGGAATGTCTTCTTTGGGTAGTAAAGTTCGTCGATTGTCAGATGGGCAGACGTCATCTCCTACGTCATCCCCAAGGAGGCGGCGACTAACCAAAACTCCTAGTCCTGATATTCACACGGTCACAGAGGACAGTAAGTAGATCCACTCTTAAAATATATGTATGTATAAAATAAGGGTATATGAGTCGCCGTGGCTCAGACGGTAATGCGTCTGACTACGAATCGGGTGGCCCGGGTTCAAATCCCGGCCAGGAGAGACTTTTCTCTCAGTGTTCCCACGCTCAGAGGGGCACTCAGCCTCCTATCAAATTGAATACCAGAGTTATTCCTGGGCGCCTTGGGAAGGTAAAGGCGGTCGAGCATGGGACTGAAAACCCCACCTCACTTCGTACCGTAGGTCAAGAAAATGTGGAGCGCTACCTCCACATCCCTCATGCACCGTTCACGGCGCGTGCCTATCGCACAGGTGATAACTTTACCTTTTTACTTTTTTTAATATATAAATAAGGGTATATATAGTTTAGAGAAACAATAGGTAAGATAAGGAGTGACTGTATACGCAAACTGAATATATTTTCCATACTTAAAGTTAATGTAAAGCAACGATCTCCAACAGAAGATGGCAGCAGCACTTCCATATATGTCTAATGTATTTTTATCGTTGCACGAAATTTCAATGCTGCTCCTACAAATTCAAGCCTAGAGAGTTCAAACTTTCAGGGAAGAAAGTTCATAACCAATTCAAGAGTTCGATCAATGCCGATTTTAAATTTTCCTTTTTGTTCATTGTTCATTGTTGAAAGAGCTTCATTTTTTATAGGTTGATATTCACAACAATAATTCAAGCGATTTCAACAATGAAAAAAATCGGCATTGATTGAATTGGTTATGAACTTTCTTCCCTAATAGTTAGAACTCTTTAGGGTTGATTTCTATAAGCAGCATTAAAATTTCGTGCAACGATAAAAATACATTAGACATTAAACGGAGGTAGTGCTGCCATCTTTTGTTCGAGATCTTTGTTTATATTAACCTTAAGTCTACAGTGTACTGACGTACTCTGAATGTAATACTCTTTAATTTGTGAGCAATGTACACCATAAAATAATGGGTTTCTACGTAGAACAATAAATAGTTTGTTCTTCCGAATGCATTTCAACTTGATTTTCCTTTTATGAACCGTGCAATAATATTAGTTCATTTTGATTCTTTCATGTTGCAACGATATGAATACAGTTCAGAAGGACATTCTATTCATTATTGGCTAGTTGTCTTATTTAAATATGGTATGAATAAGATACAACAGTTATCTTTGTTGAAGGTTAATGCAAAGCAACGATCTCCAACAAAAGATGGCAGCACTACCTCCGTATATGTCTAATGTATTTTTATCGTTGCACGAAATTTCAATCTTGCTCCTACAAATTCAAGCCTAGAGAGTTCAAACTTTCAGGAAAGAAAGTTCATAACCAATTCAAGAGGTCGATCAATGCCGATTTTAAATTTTCTTTTTTGTTCATTGTTGAAATCACTTGATTGTTGTTGTGAATATCAAAACCTATAACAATGAAGCTCTTTCAACAATGAACAAAAAAGAAAATTAAAAATCGACATTGAACGAACTCTTGAATTAATTATGAACTTTCTTCCTTGAAAGTTAGAAGTCTCTAGGTTTGAATTCGTAGGAGCAGCATTGAAATTTCGTGCAAGGATAAAAATATACATTAGGCATGTACGGAGATAGTGCTGCCATCTTTTGTTGGAGATCGTTGCTTTACATTAACCGTAACGGTATTTGATACCATCTCACTCCCTAACTTTTACATGCGTACCGGCTCGTATCAACTCCCTTTATGCCGTGCACATACCTGATTATTTTGTTTTTTCTTTTCAGGATTTGGTGGCCCTGTAAGTAAAGTCAATCATTTTGGTGCTTGTAATAACATATCAAAAGATTCACTACGGAAGCAACCGAGCATTGAGTTGAATTTTAGTGGCACTGATAAAGAAGAACGAATCATATCACCGATATGCGAGTCACCGGACAGTGACGGGAAGCCTAAACGACCAACATTCCTTAATTTAGATGGTAGCGGGTCCAGAAGACAAAAATATCTCTTTATGAACTCTTCATCAGTGAGTGAAGTTGAGGAGGAAACGCCTCACAGCCTCAGTCAGTGCCAGAGCAGTGATACAACAGATTGTAAAGACAATAGTATATTATCTGAACCAAGCAGTATGCCAGCTACGAATTTTAGTTACCATAATCCTGCTTACCAATCGGCGAACTTAGCACATACGAACCAAAATGCTCCGTTAGAAGTTGCGTCTCCAATCACTTCGTCTGACCAGGACATTCCAACGAAACTTTTCAGTCAAAAAGATGGCACTCAGGGTCTTTTAAAGTGGAAAGGTGTTGTTTTCACTCCGGACGAAGAAGAGGATCGTACTCTAACCGAAGATTCGATTGCTAGTCAGCAGGAAGACAGCTTTAAAGATATGGGAGAAAGTGAAGGACAGGTAAGTGACGTATAGAGAAAACTATAAAATGGAAATAGTACAAGAAGTAATGCTGATAAACGCGTAGACATAAAGTAATGTTCATATCTATAGGACCTTAGAAATCAAATTTTAAGATAGAAAGGTTTGCTGCGTTCATGTAAGAATGCAGATGTTCTCTGATAGATAGTCAGACGGATGTTCTTTATTAGCCTGCGAAAAGTCAAGACTACGATTCAGAGTAACAAACTAAAGAATTTTGAACGGAATGCAAGAGAGGCCCTCAGCGAGTATGAATGTCTTTTTTTAAATGATTAGGTTTACCTGCTTATCATTGTATTTTAAATCCAATAGAGCAGCTGTGGTCTGAAATAAAGAACAGAGTAGCTTCTCAAAATTTGCAGTTATTCTATTTCTGAGCTCATATCGATTATAAAAAAATGTTTTGTTTTTTTCGTAACAGTTGAAAAATGAAGCAACTATAGTAGTCACAGAACAAGTATTGGAAACAGTTATGTTCAGCTTGAAAGTTCTTTATTTTTATATAAAACAGGGGTGCTTTTAATATTAGTATTAAGCATGGTATTCTTTACTATCTTCGTTTACAGACCCCTTCTATTGAAATATCCAATAGAATAGTGATCCCGCCATCCCCCCCTTCCCCATGGGGTGTCAACCCAACAAAATCTCGATAATCCCAATTTTAATTTTTTTTTCTTTTGTGAAAAATCAATAGAAACCATGCAAAACTCTACTCAGACCGCCTAATTTTGAGTTTACACCCCCCCAAACTGAATATCCTGGAGGAAACGCTGGTCAGCGTGGGATCAGTAGACCACCCAGGGAGAGACCTTATCCACTAGTGCATTGAATATGGCTGTGATTTATATATATATATCATATTCAGCCGTTTTATATCCACTGCTGGATGAAGGCCTCCCCCTTTTCTTTCCACATATCTCGGTCTGCTGCTATCCTTATCCATGTAGCTCCTGAAAAACGCTTGATTTCATGTACCCATCTTACATTTGGACGTCGTCTCTGTCGTTTTTTTTTTCTAGGAATCCACTGTAGTACATTTGTCGTCCACCTTTCATCTGTTCGTCTAGCTATGTGACCGGCCCATCTCCACTTCATCTTCTTCGCAGTCTTGATTACATCCTCTACGTTTGTTTGCGCGATGCATTCATTTGTCTTACTGTCCCTCCTGGTTATTCCTAGCATGCATCTCTCCGTTGCTCTTTGTGTGACTCTCAGTCTTTGAGTCGTTTGCGCATTCAATGTCCAAGTTCCGCAACCGTACATCATCAGGGGAAAGATACATTGATTATAAACTTTACGCTTCAGACACATTGGAAGTTTGCTTTTGAAAATAAAGTGTAGTCTTCCAAAAGAACTCCACGCCATTTTACATCTTCTATTTATTTCATCAGTCAACTTTGCATTCGATGTTTTAAGCTGGCCTAGGTAAACATACTCATCAACTATGCCTATTGTCTCTCCGTTAATCTTCCTGCTTTGCAGCATGTTGGTTGTACATTACTTTTGTTTCACTTAAATTCATTTTAAGGCCTATTTTCGAACTCTCGTTACTCAGTTCTTCCATTCTGGTTTGTAGTTCTTCTGCACTTGAAGCAAATAGGACTACTATATCATCAGTATACCGTAGGTGATGAAGATATTCGCCATTAATTTTAATTCCAACTTCATCCCAGTTTAAATTTTGGAACACTCTCTCCAGGACCGCACAAAACAGTTTTGGAGAAATTGAATCTCCTTGCCTTACCCCCTTTCCATATATATATATATATATAAAACAAGCGATGTTTGATATCACCGCCACATTTGAAACACTAGTGTTATTTTTCGTTTTGTTCCTCTCATAATATTTAAGTCTCGATGGAAGATAAAGTATTATTATTATTATTATATTTAAAACACACTTTACATTTTAACTTGTGCTTTATTTGTTTTGTCGGTTGGAAACACTCACTCCTTGCACGAGCTAGTTTTCAGTGAATGAATTACTTCCTGCTGAGAAGAAATGTTCGTAATGAGATTATATTTCCATCTCAGATAACGGAAAGTCCTTTAGTTCTGAAATTTACTATACTTAGTCATTTCTTGGTCTTCCAAGGGAAGACGTCTTCGTGCTATTTGTATAAATAAATGATAAATTAAATAAGATAGAGAAAACGTTACGTGTAGAGAACAAGCAAGTACTTCACACAAATAAAAAGTGGCTAGCTTTCGCCAGTAGACCATGTTCACAGAAAAGAATTTCCAAAAATTAGAGAGCAGCGGAAACGAAAAAGCTGCTATGTTACCACGCCAAAAGCTAGGTAACAGTGTGGCCAGATCATGAAGTTGAGTAAATTACTAAATAGCCGAAAAAAACAACAACAAAGTAGCAGAAATGGGAAGTGAGACATACAGGGTGTTGCAAAATAGCACCGACGAAACCAACTCACGTGACATGAAAATAAGAAAAAGAAAAGCATCGAGGGAACACAAATGCTTCGTTTCGGCGTTGCAGGTTGCCGAAAGCGTGGGAAAATGAACTATAGAGCTTGATATTTCCAGTTACCATTAACAGTAGAACTGAGGCGCTATGCTACTCTGAAAGACTCAAATATGCCCTATCCAAAAATGCATATTCCAAAATTGTGCAATGGTTACACAAGGTATTCCTGCAAGGAAGTAGGGGATTGTTAAACATTTTCTGGAGTAAATATGGGTCGAAATAATCAAGTTATCAGTACAGATGCTAAACGTAATCGCTGCCATCTAACTGGGCAATGACGGTCTCCCTTACTTATAACAAATAAACCAAACCTTCGTTGAAATATATGTAATATACTCCTGTTTATTATGAAATTGTTCATCTTCTTAAATAATCGTTCCTCAAAGGAAATCTGTTTAAGATATCAACTTGTACAAACGAATTATTGTTACTTTCTGGAAGGTAGTCCCATTCATGCTAATTTGAACCCACTTTTTCTTTGGAGAAGTTTTCGGAATACCCTACTTCCTTTCGGGAATCCTTTGCGCAACCATTGAACAGTTTTGGAATATGTAATTTTTGATAGAGCAGTTTGAAGTCTTTCAGAGTACCATACCACCATACCACATTATTGTTAATGGTATTGGAAATATCAAACCCTAGAGTTCATTTTCCCATACTTTCGGCAGCCTATAGCGTCGAAACAAAGGATTAGTGCACCGTCTATGGTCTATACTTTTTTCTTTTCCTTATTTCCATGTCATGAATCTCGTGAGGCATTTTTGTCTATGTTATTTTGCAACACCCTGTATATTTCACTCCCCATTTCTGCCACTTTTGTTTTTTGGCTAGTTAGTAATTTTCTCAACTTCAAGACCTGACCACACCGTTACACAGCTTTCAGTGTGGTAACATAGCCGTTCTTCTAATTTTGTTCAGTTTATTTTATCGTAACCACGCCGTATCGGCGAAATCTAGCAATTTCTTTTGTTTGTGCGAATTATTTAGGCACATTTTACAATATACCAAGTAATTTTTTCTTTGGTGAAAAATCACAGCTATGATTTTGAGCTCATGTTGTTTGCAGATGCAGAATTTTACATGTAAAGTTATGACGTCGTAATAGCTATATCAAATTTCTCATTTGAAAGAAGTAATTCGAAACACTTATCACTCAGTTTCGTAGAGTTGTATTAATACTAGAGAGCTACAAGCTAAAAATGGTATACCAGGAGACACGAATCAGGACCTCAGGGATTGGAGTGGGTACCTTACGCAGCCAAACTACCAGCTATGTTTGGATTTACAATAAGCTTGAACGTTCTAAGATTTCTATGCTCTTCTTGTAACCAGTGCTGAAGTATCGGAGAAATATTTAAGGCGAAACTGTGCAATTATAAACCCATTAATTTATTAAAAAAGACATATTTACTTAATTTTACAGTAGATAAAAGCCTAACCAGTGTACCTTTTAACACGAAGGATGTGATTTAAACAAATTAAATGGTCACTAGTTGTGAATTTTTATATAAACAAACAAACATATTATATAGTTAATTTTAAATTCCCACGGCAAGAATACAAGATCGTGATGTTATGTTACTAACAGTTCAGATTAATCTTATTGTCAATATATATATTTCGGAACCACTTTCGAAATTATTAGGTCTGTTGTACCTTTGTGAATTTATGCGGGAACTCTCAAGGCTAGATTTTGATTATGCCGGAACTCTGTTTACGGCACAACTTCAGCACTGCTTCTAACCCAATCGAAATTGTGCTACCATAGAACCAAAGAAAAAGACCAATAAATGTGTACGCTGACCCTTGAATTAGTTGTTAACGTCTTTCTTCGGAGCTCTTTGTTTTTTTTTTAAATTCCTGATCTAAAGGACGAACCGTTTCAGTCGAAAATCATCAGCCCACTGGTTCAGATCTTTAAGAGAGAGAAACGATATACTAGACTCTCGTTAATCCGGCCCACATCTGGCCTCTAGTCGCTCAAGCAGAAATGATGCGCACAACAATGAATTATCGTGTGCAACAATGTTGTTAGTTAAAAATGTTAAACAATGCTGTACGTACGTATTTGAAATTGTTACTTTCTTACAGTAAAGTTCAGTACATACTATGTCTTTGGATTTATTAAAGTACAGCCAGTATAGTCCCTATGTGTTTAAACTAGTAATTTCCGACCCTCTCAATAATCCGGCACCCATATATGCAAGGAATGGCCGGATTAGCGAAAGTCTAGTGTATTACCAAACTTTAGATGCAGAATTCGACTTTTCCTTCTCTTCCTCCTCTGGTTGCGGGACAGAGAGGGACTCTTGAAGTACAGCAACGCTGGGAACAAAGACATGGAGCACGGGCTTCACTAATAGGGAGACCGCCCAGTCTACAGATAAGAAAAAAGTGGTCTTGTCCCGCGACAGACTATATCTATGACCTACAATATGTTCGCTGATTACTTCTAGGTTCGTCTATCATAGTCCTCGGAGAGTCGCCCTAAATGATCCGCCGAAATCACGCCCCACATTAATTATTATGATGATAGAGATGTTATTGTGGTAATCAGTTCCAAATTTAACTAATAAACTGTATGTGGAGTCTTCTTAATTTTTAAACTTTAACAGTCTTAAAAGTTATTACGGAGGCGAATGTCTAGTAGCTGTCTCTCTAACATAGCCGAATTGAAATAAATTCTCTCTCCCGCAGCAATACTTTCACGCCCTTATTATATTTGGCAACAGCGTTTACTTGGTGGTGTGAACAGCAATTCAGAAAGGCTTCTTTATTGCTCAAGCGACTTGTCATTTAGATTTTGTATTCCTGAACAAGATCTTTTTTTTAAAAAAGATGTATTATTAGTCATATGAAATACAAAATGAGTTGTTCGTTTTCTATATTGTACCAGTTTTTATAGTTTTGTTTCAATTTTATTTAGGTAATCACAGTGGAGCTTACGAAAGGATGGAATAGTCGTCTTGGATTTAGTCTTCAAGGAGATGGAAATAGTCACACATTCATAAGCGCTGTGTATGCAGATAGCGTTGCGGCGAAAGATGGAAGGTTGCAGGCCGGGGACCAAGTGCTTATGGTTAGTGCTATGTTTTCAATATGTGTATATTATGCTGATACTAAATGACCTTCAAACATAAGCAGATTACCAAAAGATTTATCATTGATACGTATGAGTATGCATAGAAGTAAGGATGATTATCCTTGAAATACAAAATATATGTAACTATCCTTGAATTACATGTCTTCCGATATCTACGTGATATACAATAAGATGTATGTTGTCTCCTACTCGGTACCCAACTTCCTTTATTTTTACACAAGATTAGACTGATGAGAAGTTGTATTCATATATATCTTATCGACAGTTAATACATCTTCAGTACCGAGACCATAACGCCGTAACGTATGTGTACAAACATCTTGACGACGGCTTGTTTACCGACAAAATTACAAAATTACAAAATGCGCATCGAATAACAATAATGCGAAACGGAAAAAAAGATCAAACAACAATCACGACCGCGATTGAACATGCGCTAATAACAAAAGAACAGATGAAAAAGCAATGAAGATACAAAGAATATAAACACAAGAGGTTAGACTAACAGGCCCAATTGTGCCATACGGCAGTTAGTAGCTAGTTTTCTGGGTTAACACATGTTTTTTCACGTGACTGTACAAAAAGAAGATTCTAAACATGAATATTATAATGAGGATGTATTTGAGTCGGTGAGACGAAGAATGGTACAAGTTCAAAATTGACAAAAAAAACTACTAACAAAATCCCAGAACAGTACAAGTGTCCTAGGCCCATATTTCGGGTAGAATCTCATGATAAGTTGGCAAAAAAGTTCCTATCCTGAAATTTTAGTCCGTCTCCCTTCAGTAGACATGAGAGGCAAATTGTACCTGTCCTGTAATTGTACTCCTATTCCCTTCATCAGCCATATGCAAAGAAATACGGTTTCATTGATGTATTTTTCACCAGAAAATTGAAGATGATGTAACGTATTAACTAAATACTAACAACTACTCGCGCATGCGCAGAAGTGATGGCAGTTAAGAAAAAAATAGTTCAAGAAGTGATCATGTTAATGCTGTACATACCAAGCCAAAGAGCAGCATTCTATTAGTACTGTTGTACTTGGAGTTGTACTATTCTTTGACTCTGTGATTCATTTCTAGAATCTAATTGTTATCTAGGTAGAGGCAAACCGAGTAGCGCACGGTTAATAAGGATTTGTTCTTTATGCAAGTAATTTATTATGGAATCGACTTGATTTCACCTTTAAAACGTTTCGACTGTTGCTATATTTCACTGTAAGTTCAAGATAGAAGATGAGCCAGAATAATAATTCTCCTTCCCATTGATAGAAGGCGAATAAAAGTGACAGACAAGAAGAATACGCAGGTATACTTAATTTCAGCTTTAAGTCGACTAACTGTGGAGATTTGGTAGGACGGCAACTAAACGGGCTTTAGTATACGTTACATTTACGTTAGCAGGTTCTATAACGGTCTGTATTGGGCCGCGGTGGCTCTCCTCTGGTACTTGGAGTCCTCGGTTCGATCCCAGCTCATGTTATGTGAGCTTTGTGATGGACAGACACCGTGTGCGTTCATTCTGCCAATTCCCACATCATCATCCATCCGGCCTGAGCCAAAGTTGCTCAAAATCTTAAAAAAAAAAAAATCAGTGATCTATCTGAGGACATCATAAGACACGCAAGCTTACGTAATTACCGCTAGGGGCAGAAGAATGTGCCAGTCATTTGTAATGTAAGAATTGTTTGCGCACCTTGCAAACAATCAGATCGTTATTAATGAACTTATACAGCTTTTCTTTGTTTCGCGATCTGTCCTTTACGAAATTGTCACAGTTAAACTCCGGGTTAATTAAATGAACTGGCGGCCGTTAAACTACGAGTTAATTAAATAAACTGGCGGCAGTTCAACTCCGGATTAATTAAATGAACTGGCGGCCGTTAAACTACGAGTTAATTAAATAAACTGGCGGCAGTTCAACTCCGGATTAATTAAATGAACTGGCAGCAGTTCAACTCCGGGTTAATTAAATAAACTGGATGCAATTATACTCCGAGTTAATTAAATGAACTGGCAGCAGATAACTCCCGGTTAATTAAATTGACTGGCGGCAGTTAAACTCTGGGTTAATTAAATGAACTGGCTGCAGTTAAATTCCCGGACTGATTAATTAGACTGGCGGCAGCTAAACTCTAGGTTAATTAAATTGACGGGCTATGAGGAGGGAACGTCAAATTTGTGTTACGGTTGGAATGTGTAAATCACAATTGTGGACTACGTAGAAATATGACCGTATGTTGTCCTTAGTTGCAACATTAACATTATTTAACTGTGTAAGGTTATCCTTTGTTTATAACAAAACAATCTTTCTGTAACAATGGCCCTCCTATAATTGCTCAATTTTGAATGAATTTTCTTTAAACTTTTCAAACAAAATTGGGGTCGTTCAAGTATTACGTAAGCACATTTATAGTCACTTTTAGACTCTCCCCATGTAAGCAAAAATAAGCACATTTCCTTCTCTTGTGCTTACGCAAGAATTGTTAAATTTCTTATCGTTATTTCGTATTCCAAAACAGTTTAAACCTTTGCATGTACACTAATATATTTTAATCGAATCTTACGTAAGCATTGTCTGATTCCCCTTCCCCATTGCCAGATAAAAGAAGCGAAGTTTTGACTCCTTGACCTTGAATGCTTACATAATACTTGAACGACGTATTTATTATTGTTCTCAAGTACTTTCACGAGTTACAGTTGAAACTCTGTTCTATATTAAGGTTGACTACAATACTAAAATTATCGTTGTTGGAAAAAAAATGTGTGTTCACAAATATGTCCGAATTATCGTTTAAGGTTAGTGTAAAGCAACGATCTCCAACAAAAGATGGCAGCACTATATCTGTATATGTGTGATGTATTTTTATTGTTGCATGAGATTTCAATGCTGCTCCTACAAATTCAAGCCTAGAGAGTTTAAACTTTCAGGGAAGAAAGTTCATAATCATTCCAAGAGTTCTATCCGTCCCGATTTTTCATTTTCTTTTTTGTTCACTGTTGCAAAGGGCTTCCAAAGTTTCGATATTCACAACAACAACGAAGCTCTTTCAACAATGAACAACATGGAAAGAACTCTTGAATTGGTTATGAACTTTCTTCCCTGAAAGTTAGAACTCTCCAAGCTTGAATTTGTAGGAACAGCATTGAAATTTCGTGCAACGATAAAAATGCATTATAGATATACGGAGATAGTGGTGCCATCTATTGTTGGAGATCGTTGCTTTACACTAACCCTTATTTGTTTTCTGTATTAGCTTTTCTAGATAGAAAATTTAATGCTTTTCTATTTCTCCTTTTTATATTGTCACAGGTAAATGACGAAAGTGTAGAAACTATGAGCACAAGTGACATCATTGACCTGCTAAGGAAAATTAGAGGAACCATTGCCATAACAGTCTTACGGCGAAGCTGTTCATTATCAACAGAGCCAAAAATGTATCTTCCTTGATGATTAGCATTCTCTTATAAGTGTCACAAAATACAAAACGTAATAAAATTGTTAATAAAAGTGTAAACAAAAAAAAAAAAGTACAGAAAGTCGATTATTTTTGACGACACTGTGATCATGTTAATAATAATTTAATAAATAAATTTTAAAAAAATCAGAAGTAATTGTGATATAATGCTTAGTAGTTATTACAGGGTACAGTGTTCTTGTTGTTAAAAAGTTAAACAAACAAAAAAAATGTTTTAAAAAAGGCAGAAGCTTTACGCTTATTTTATTTGTTTATTTTTTTAAAAAATAAACAAAGTTATATTTAGCTGTTAAAAAAAAGAGTTCCCCTCCTCTAGCTTAGACCACACTGCGCAAATCTAGAGGACTCTTCTGTTTTGTTTTTTTGTTAGCCCGTGCCAAAAGAGAAAACCAATACAGTTAAAGAAAGCTTTTTATTAAGGCAGATCAGTTTCTCTATGTACTGACACTTTTTTTTCTCTAGCATCTTTTTTGTTATAACTCTGTAATGGTTAACATATGTGTGTGTGTTTCTTCTTCTTTCGTCATAGCTGAGCGAAATGTTTTTACCAGTAATTAGAGAAATGCAGCCGGTTTTTTTTTGTTTTTCTATTATTATTGCTATATTATTGTTGTAGGTTGTGAATGGGGAATTCCATACAGTTGTCCTAATGAAAACTTGGTTTGTTGATCAAAGTTCCAAAGTAGAGCGTAATCAAAACACGTTTTCTTCAATTCTTGCTGAAAAAATGTCATATTTATATTAACAATTATATGTTAATAAGATATATATAAGCATCACTGGAAACGACAATGTCTCATTGTTAACGCAGATTATTAATATTTTATTCCAAGTAATGGCAGAATATGTATAAAAAAACAACAACAAAACTTTGAGTGGCAATAAGAGATCTCTATAGTATCATTATATGAATATGACTACTTGATTCATATCCTTGGAATTTGACAATATTTGAAATTAAATTTGATCAGTTAAATAGTATGAGTACAGTGTTATCTTATCAACATGTCTAGGTAGGTCTTTTTGTAAATTGTTTTCTAATTATTTGGAAATCTAAAGTGACAGTGTTGCCAGCTGAGGGAATAAAAGTTAGGGGAAAAGGGAATTCAAAAACGGATACTATGAATAAGATTATGGATAGAAATTTTTCCTGTTTGGAATATAATCACCGATTCTGATGCTTGTATGGAAATCGTCACTGTTTTTTTAGAGTTTACCAAATATAGTTGTTATCACAGATTTTTGGGCATGCTTGTTCGCTATTTTCTAACGTTTTTCTCAATTTATACAGTTACTCCCACCTGTAAAAATGTTTAAGGAATTAAGAGATACACATTTAAAAATACTTTTCTAGTTAGTATTTAGACTGGATTTGGCTTGAGGACAAATTTACACAAATTACTATCACTCGCCTTAACGATGTAGAAAGTCTTTCAAAAACTTAAATTATTATCGACGATTAGCGAATATGCATTTCGAAGCTTATCTGTTTCTTTTTCAGCCGGCGAATAAGTATTAAACTGTGTTTCTGTTTTCTTTTTATGCTTGTATGTAATGAATAAATAGCGTTTAATGCCTGTGTGTGTGTGTTTGTACAGTTCAATTGCTACAACAAAACTTTCAAAAGCTTTAGAGTAAAGATTTCAATAAGTCCATATGAGGTGTTCCTTTTATAGTGGTAGTGGAGTAGTAGAAATATGAAGAGTGGCTAAAAATCAGCTCAATCTGAGAAAAATAGCCAAAATTATTGTTTTGTGTACTTTGAAGCTGAAATCGTTAAAACTTCAAAGTCCTTCGGAAAGTATATATATAGTCGCGGACAAAACTAAACGACCTCGAATCCTATAGTAAACATATGACGTCAGGGTCGTTGTGTTTTGTCTTGAACTATAGTTGATGCCGCTATTGAAATCAGCAAATAGTTTATTTTGCTTCAAATTATAGCGTATTATTGCATATTTAAGCCCTATTTCACATAATTCTTTAGTGATTACTTGGATTCATAATGTAGCTTTATCAGAAAGTTTCTAACCTTGCAAAACAGTTCTTAACTGTAGTAGCTATTTGTGAGAAACGTCTTCGTACCAATGAGTAACTCATTTTGCAAATACAAAAGCAACTTGTTCATACGTTTGCATTTGATCTTTGAGGCTACATTCCGATAAGCCATCAGGCGTTCACCAGCTGCGTGCATTTTTAAAAATTCATGTGGAACAAAATATATACACGTACATTCCTCATCTGTGTTTATTCGTTGCAAAAATCATCATTTTTCGTAATATGTTTTATGGGCAGCGCTACAGAATATGTTTGACTTTTTCATTCAAATGAAAAATATAACTGTTTGAAACAAGACAAGCTATTTAAAAATATGTGAGAAAGGACTACTGATTAAATGGTGTGTTGGTAGTTTTTCAGTTGTTGTAGTTCATATGCTAGAAATAGTAATTAATACTTCTCTTCCTGTGCATGAAATTAACTGACACTGAAAAGTAGACTCCTCTCCACTAGTGGGCTAAACCTTGCTTATTACATGTATATAATTTCCCGTATATTGAATCACGTACGGAGACACACAAATCCTTTCTGCCATAACACGTTCGTCTTTTAGTTGGTAAAACCAGGAATCAAAGCAAGTTACAGCAAATTCGGCAATGTTTATTATAGAAAATAGTTCGTATTTCTTAAAACATTTCTTTCTCGACAAGTACAAGGGTGCAAGAGTAAGAAAATTCTTTATTAAAATAAAATCCTTGTATTATACACATGGGAAAAAATACACAAGATTTTTTTTAAGTGGGCTTGAAAGAAACAAAATTTTGGTAAAAAGGAAGAAAGACAGAAATTAAAACAGCATTATGAACAAATATTGGTTTGATGAAAACAAGAATAAAACCTGAGTTTCAAACAAAAACAGAAGCTTGATAAGAGAAACATGAAAACCAGATTTCTAAATAAAATAAAAACTGTTTCAGTCTTTTAAAAAACTGGAATCCAAAGAATCTTTTTTTTTTCTATTCATCTGTGGTACATATTTATTTCATAGTATCAAGTAGCGACACGCATAAAACAATTTGAACTTCGATAGTTATAATTGAATCAAACTCTGTAACTTTTAATGACTTAAAAAAATCGTTTTTCTTTATGATTCAACAGACCAAGACATATTGAAGAAAAAAAAGCTGTAACAACTGTTCTAGTGTGTTTTTATACTTTATTCTATTGTCGTTCTTAACGACGTTTCGAAGACATCTATCTATTCTTAACGACGTTTCCTATCTCCTATCATCATACTTAAGATGGAATAGGATTGTAATGTGGACTGAGTATAATCAAATATCGGTAGAAAACTTAGAGGATAGCGAATGTGTTTCAAACTGAAAATTGAGAATGAAGATGAGTTCTATGAATTAATTAGCCAAAAATAATAGTTTCAGTTACTCAAGATTATTTTGCTACTCTGTAGGGTCATTTTATTTATTTATGTTCTTATTTCGAAACCAGTAAACTGTATAAAAGTAGCTCAAATTTGTCAATCTGTTTTCTTTGAAATGATATAGTGCCTAAGGATTTGTGAGATTCGGAAAATCTATTAAAATTATTCATACATCAAAGATTTCGTGACCATGAGTCATAAAACGTTTCGCTTCATACTGAAGTTGTAAAATAATATTATGTAGGGACGTAAAGATATTAAGAAATAAATCTATTACACAAAAATATACAGCATTAAATAGATTCTTTAAAGGATATGAATAAGATTTAAACTTGTAAATTTCTGATGCCATCTTGGATTTAAAATTTATGATTTTATATGGGGATTTCTTATTTGTCGTCTCATGTTTGTTAGAAGAGGAATATAAAAGTTCCACAACTTTCACTTAAGCTCTCCACCACCAGGCTTAAAATGGATCAACTTTCAAACGATCTGGTTTAAAAAGCAATATTTGATTAGTGATAACCATCTTTCACTTTATCTTGAATTTAGGCCTAGAAGTGGAAATTATTTACTCTCTGATTTACATTTGATGGACTTAGGCCTAGAAAGTGGAACTTATTCACCCTCTGATTTACATTTGATGGACTTAGACCTAGAAAGTGGAACTTATTTACCCTCTGATTTACATTTGATGGACTTTAACCTAGAAAGTGGAACTTATTTACATTTGATGGACTTAGGCCTACAAAGTGGAACTTATTTACCCTCTGATTTACATTTGATGGACTTAGGCCTAGAAAGTGGAACTTATTTACCCTCTGATTTACATTTGATGGACATAAGCCTAGAAAGTGGAACTTATTTACCCTCTGATTTACATTTGAGTTCCAAAACACGCTTTCAACTCTTCTAAAATAATAAAAAAAGACAGATTAAAACTATTGTGCTTTTCCTTTGATGCTTATAATTATCATATACATAAGAGATACCAAATTATTCTTGTGTGGCAAAATAGATTAAAAGAATTAATATGTCATTAGAGTCAATCATTGTAGATGTTAGGAATTTTAAAGAATTATATTTTTTTAAAACACTGTATTCTTTAAAAAAAAAAGAGAGAGGTAACATAATATGTAAAAATTAGTAGTGTTTTCCCTGTGAATCCTTCCTTCCATATCCAATTTGTAAAAGTGTCTGGTCATTGTGATGAGAATGTCCCGTATGTCCATCCTTTTATTCTAAATTATGCTTATTTATTTTTTAAACCAAAAAAATAATGAAAATATATTATTTTTCGGAGAATGGGAATACAAAGCTGTATATCTAATATAGCAATAAATGAACATTTTAAGAAGGTTTAATTGTAAAATTCGAAATATTTCTAGATATTTTTTCAATTAAAGATAATTATTTTGGATGCTAATTATATAAAGTTGTGTATGTTTGGTCTTGTAGAGGAAGTACAAGGTATATTTAGAGAAAGAGAAAATATGTTTATGTTAGTTGATCTAGTAAGCTACTGATAGCGTCCAACATCTACAGAAAGGAATGAAGACAGTATGGAAATGGTAATATGAACACGAGGTTGCAGTATTAACAGCAATTATTTTTGTAAGGCACATTAGTTTGTGGTAATAGAAAAAAAAAGGATACATTTAAGCTTCCGTGAGTGATTACCATTCAAGCCGAAATGTATTTATAGCCAAAGATAACTGTGCAGTGAATATGTGTAAATAAATATCTTAGAACAGAAGTCATTTGTTTTTCATTCTAGCTGTAATTTTCTTTGTAAACAAGTTAGCGTTGTGCGTCTACTAATAATCGCAAAGCCACTTATCAGTTAGACACACAAACATTCATTTTTATTTAAAAATGAGGTTAGCAACACTGACAGCTGGAGTACTGGACAAACTCTTGGTGCTGATAAGTGTAACGGTCTGGAAGTAAGTTGAAAATTTTAATATTTTTTTAAATGTGGCGCCTGTTCAAGATTGTTCCGGTAGATCTGAGTTAGTCTAACGTTTCCATAGACACCTATACACCTTGTGGTTCATGAGCTGTATTTTTTGACATTGATTGATTATATCTAGGAAGTTTGAGGACAGGGATGCCCACAGTATTTTTTAGTTGTGTCGAATTGTGTTTGTGCCAACTTTGGTACAGGAAGCATAACAACTCCTTCATGGTTCCTGTTAATTTTAACTTCTGACAAAGAATTGAAGAAGTTCGAAATATTAATTAATTCTTTACTAGCTTACACAGTGTTTAATCAATTCTTTATTAGCTTACACAGTGTTAATTAATTCTTTATTAGCTTACACAATGTTTAATTAATTGGTTATTAGCTTACGCAGTGTTTAATTAATTCTTAGCTTACACAGTATTTAATTAAATTTTTAGCTTACACAGTGTTTAATTAATTGTTTATTATCTTACACAGTGTTTAATTAATTGGTTATTAGCTTACGCAGTGTTTAATTAATTCTTTATTAGCTTACACAGAATGGAAGCAATTAGTATCTATTTAAAAAAATGGTTGACAACATTGTCTCACTGAACCAATTAAAACGGTTCGGACGGCTTTGACCTCATCTTGCGAGAATGGTCCAATTACACTTCGACCAGCTTCGAAGCCATAGCAGTTTCCGAGCTTAAAGCTGCGGTCGAATGAACAAAAGAGGAACGTAAGGTCTGTATTCAGGTCTCTAAAATGGATTGTTGTTGAGAAATTTGTAAAAGGTCACAATTTACACCCTTTACCCACAATTCCAAGTACTGTATATCACTCTGATTCTTCCTCCATTAAACAATGGACTAAATCCAGCGTAGAGTAAACTACCTAACTTAAATCAACGTAAACTAAAGTGCTGCGTGTTTTGATCTCATTGTCTTCATTGTCAAACCAATTAAACATCGTGGGAACTAAAAAATTAATTGCTGTTTCGAACTTTTTCAATTCTTCCTCAAAATTAAGAATGTAAAACCGAAAGAAAGACAATAAGAAAGAAGAGACGATAAATACGACGAAGGAAAGCATAACAACTGTTTCATGGTTCCTGTTAATTTTAACTTCTGACAAAGAACTGAACAAGTTCGAAATCTTAATTAATTCTTTACTAGCTTACACAGTGTTTAATTAATTCTTTATTAGCTTACTCAGTGTTTAATTAATTCTTTATTAGCTTACCCAGTGTTTAATTAATTCTTTATTAGCTCACCCAGTGTTTAATTAATTCGTTATTACCTTACACAGTGTTTAATTAACGCTTTATTAGCTTACACAGTGTTTGATTAATTCTTTATTAGTTTACACAGTGTTTAATTAATTCTTTGTTAGCTTACACAGTATTTAATTAATTTTCGGCACGCAAGGCACCAATGATGAAACGTGTAAAATACATTCTTCGTTCACAACTTTGTTGTACAGCATGATCATATACAAATAACGTACAGTAATTTAATTCACGGTTAATCGGAATGAATCAGAAATAAAATACCTTAAACTGGATTAGAGCCAGTCATTCTTTCTTACATTGTATTGTATTAGCGCTTGCAACTTTAAAATAGAGGTAGTCTTAAATGAACTGATGTGATTTGTTATCTTTATAAAGCAGAAGAAAATCTCACAGCTTTCATTATTTATGATTACCATCTTCATATCACTTTAAAGTCAATTTTATTCCAGTAAGTATTATTTAGTGTGTAGACCCGATAATTCTCAACCTGCTGTGCTGCGGTACACCTGTTGAAACGACGTGAATTGTTAAGTGTGCAGCAAATTTCTGAGACTGTGATTTTGTGGCTAAAAGTAATTCAAATAATTTCACTCAATATTCACTTTGAAAAAAAAGCAACAAGGCAAGCTTAGCGCATGCAAGACCGAGTCACTAGCCGTTCGTGGCTGATCATATGATGAACCCGAGAGAAATACGTTGAGAACCACTGATGCAGACTAAATCGACTTGTATCTCAGACAAATGGTACTAAAGACAAAATACTGATAAATGAATTAGCTTTATGGCTTCCACAGTTAAAATTGGGAAACCTTATATCACCATTATGCATCCGTCTGGCTGTCTGTCCGTCGACACCTTTCAACTCACGAATTACTAGACCCATAAAGGTGTTTTGGAAAGGTCTCGGCGGGACGAGGTCAAAGTCGTATATCTGTCCGTCGACAAATTTCAGCTTAGCAACTACTAGGGCTACAAAGGTGGTTGAGGTGTGATTGGAAAGGTCTCGGCGAGAGGAGCTCAAAGTTATAGATCAGGTCTGTCCGTCCGTCGAAAAGTTTCAACTCAGGAACTACTAAGGATATCGATATGGTTAAGGTGTCATTGGAAAGGTCTCGACAAGGTCAAAGCCACATAGATCATATCTGTTCCTCCGACCGTTGACAAGCAACTCAGGAACTACTAGGGTGATACATAGGTATCGACGAAATATTACGAACGACTCATAGAACATTCAAATTGGACTCTCGATACTAAAGCCTAGCGGTAGCATATGTGCATCCGACTGGCCTCCACCTCACTTGTTTGATTATTCAGTAGTTTAGGCCGAAATGAGTGAACTTTCAAGGAATAGACAATTTAAAAATGTAATAATCTTTCTTGGTGGTAGCACTTCAGTAAATTCCTGAATAGTAACAATAAGGTACAAGACCTTGCTTGCTTACTTACTTACTCTATGGATTACGGAACTCGCAAGTTCACCGCCGCAGTAACAAACGTTCTTCATAGGATTCTATCCTGAGCTAGATGAAGTCAGTTTTCACCATAAACACCTACTTCTCGAAGATCCCTTCTAATATTTTCCTCCCAAAATCCTGTCTTCCTAACGGTCTCTTTCCCTCCGGCTTACCAACCACGATGAAATATAATCTTCGTTTCTCCCCCATCCGAGCTACATGGCCTGCCCACCTTAGTCGTCACGATTTCATAATTCTTACAACATAATGAAGAACTACACGGACTTTACGACTCCCGATGATGTAAGGTAGAAGACCTGCTGAAAAAAATCAAAGGAAGCAATTTCTGTAGAGAACAGTGTGCAGATCTAAAAATATATCGGGAATTGGTGAAATCCGAATGACAAATCAATTCCACTTGGCTCGAACTTCAAAACACTACGGGAATAAAAGGCACTAATGGTTCTATCAACATCATCATTATTAGTGTGTTGCCAAAAACTTCCCATTCATCCTGATTTTGCACTTTCCTTCTTGTCTTGGGTACGACTATCTTCGTAAATACTGTTAAGTTACTTCTGCCATCAACATGGCTTCAGTGCCGTCTCAACTTTCTGAAGCCGGTGGACGGACACATCTATGTCAGCAACGAACCATACAGAAAAAGAAAAGAACTGAAACAAGTAACAAATGAATCATAAAACAATACCAAAATATATAAAAAATATAATTATACAGCAACTCCAGTCTACAAAAATAGGGCCTAATACCAATTTACAAAGCAATACTTATTCCACGGATTGACGAAGCGAAACTTACAGTAACAAATAAACTAAAAATATGTTCACAGTGTCGTGGATCTCGATACGGGAGACGGATCTTCATCTAGTGACCCGAAATTGAAGCCAGCACAAGCCATGATCACCTGGAAGCAAGATTTTTTTTATCAATTCCCGCAGGGCTGGGCAGCCATATTGCAGCTCACTTGGAAACACTTCCGGTAGGAATAGCCCACTCTCGCTTATCTTGAACGATAAGTAACAGCGAGAAGCGCTCAACCCGGCAGCTGCACTTTGCTCTTGTGGTGAAGAGGTAGGAAATAAGATCCAAAGGTCCCGGGTTCAAACCCTGGCGTCGACAAATACATTTTTTTTAAAAGGAAAACTAAATGTTTCTCGTTTTTAATGTATACACAAATGGAAATTTAATAAAAGTTGTAATTTATAATTTTAAAAGAGGCCACTAAAAACTAGGATGTATATAAAACCACCAGGCAAGTGGGGGAGGGTGCGTCCGAAGGGAGCTGGGCGGCGTTAGCCGCGGGGGGAGGCGCAGCCCCGTGTTAGCGGTGGGCATACGCAAAAGTACTGTTTACTCAAACCTTTTGTTTACGCAAAAGTTCTGTGCCGTACCGGAAGTGGTTCCAAGTGTGCTCCGGAAGTTGCCAAAATGACTACCCAGCCCTGCGGGTAGAGGTGAAAAAAAAATCGTGCCACCTGGACGGTGAAATTGATTTTAAAAAACAACAACAACTGAACATCACGTTCCGTACAATATCATTTTTTAAATATTCTAATCTTCCTCCTCTCTTCCTTATGCCTTGTTTAGATTACTAACCTTTTACGATGGTAAGATTTACAAGTAAAACTAACTTGCGTTCAGACTACCGAACTTAACTTGGTTATCGTGCTTGTACTACCATTATTGTCTGAAAAAGAAACAGGAAGAAGTTTCCGTAGAGTAAAGAATCTACTTGTTACACGGGAGAGGATTAAATTATAAGAAAAATGAACACAAATGAATTGATTGTAGCGTAACATTTTGTAGATTAGTTCTGCCATCATTCTTTTATACTTTAGAAGTAATACGCACCACTAGGATACTATATATTTCGATAAAGAAATAAAGAAATTCACGAAGTGAGCCGTGCCTAGTGACTAACTTGCGTTTAGACAGCCGTTTCTTACTAACGTTACAAGATAACCGTCGTAAGTTGACGCTAGTTAAATTTGAAACCAGTGTTAACGGAAACTATCGTTTACATTACTAAAATGAACTCAGGTTAACGTTAACTATGGTAAGATATTAGTAATGTGAACAAGGCATTAACTAGATCTCCATTCCTTATTTGCTTCCACACACCCAGGCAGAGGCCAACCAATAAGACGCATGTAAATCTCAATTCACCAGGCAAGATTAATAAAAAACCGGCGTCAAGTTGACCCAGCTTAATTGTAGTGGGCCATTCGATCCATCTCCCGTATCTAAATCCACGACACATTGAATTCACTTAGGTTTTAGAAAAAGAAAAAAAAAACCGGTAGAACTTATGATACATTTGCTAACCAATGACACAGAAGCGAACTTCAAAAACATTTGCAATATGGAAATATTCTGTCGACAGCGTAATCATATGAGTTTTTCGATGAAGTTGAAATAAAATGGTATAAAAGACTACACATTTCGTTAGCTAACTTAATAAGTTTTGATCGTAATTGAAAAGGATGAGTGTCAGCCCGCCATCTATCCACTAGCAAAACAAACTCAAGAAAATACGAACGTTTTTATTTATTATTCGTTTTATTAGTCAGAAAAGGTAAATTGACAACTCCAGATACGTTTGATTTTATTTCAATTTACGAAAATATCACCTATGACTTAGATAATAATTTAATTGTAACTCGTCAATGGATATCACCAGAAATTTTGTAACAAGACTTGAACATGAGCCGGTCTTGAGGATATGTCATTCATTATTACAGGATGGTCGACAATTCTTGGAAAATCGGAAAATATATTTTTCAAAATCGAAAAAGAATAAATCCAGAAAAAATTTCCGAAAAAAGAAAGAAAACATTTCGGAACAAGGAAGACGAACATATGTAAAAAAAAACGTCATTCCCCGTCAAAAAAAAAAAACGAAAGAAAGAAAGGAAATATACTGTATATCTGGTGTAGTAAAAAGTAATCCATTATTTTTGCATGACATTGAAGGCTTGACTTACCATAGTTAGAATGATCCGATTTAGGTCACATATGCGCCGTTTTGTTCGATAACGTGTTGCCATTTGGAAGGTTATATCATGATGCCTCTCTCAAAGAAGCCCTTGTCCCTATTGGCAAAAAAATGAGACAGTCGATGTTCACAAGCCTCTCTTGACGCGAATTTTTCACCAGCAAACGTGTTCGCCATGGACAGGAACAGATGGTAATCACTCGGTGCCAGGTCCGGTCTATAAGGTGGGTGCATAAGAACCTCCCAACCAAGCTCCCGGAGCTTCTGGCGAGTCACTATCGATGTGTGTGGCCTGGCGTTGTCCTGGTGGAATACAATGCCTCTCCTATTGGCCAAAGCTGGGCGCTTCTGGGCGATTGCTGCCTTCAGACGGTCCAATTGTTGATAGTATAGTTCCGAGTTAAGGGTTTGGCCGTAGGGGAGCAGCTCATAGTAGATAATTCCTTGCCAATCCCACCAAACACACAGCAAAACCTTCCTGGCCGTCAATCCTGGCTTGGGCACCGTTTGCGCCGGCGCACCGCGCTTCGACCACGACCGTTTTCGCGTGACGTTGTCGTAAGTGATCCACATTTCATCACCAGTCACCAACCGCTTCAGAAATGGGTCGCTTTTGTTGCGATTCAGCAGTGATTCGCAGATGGAAATTCGGTCCATGATGTTTTTTTGCGTTAACTCGTGTGGCACCCATACATCAAGTTTCTTTGTGTATCCAGCCTTATGCAAATGGTTCCACACGGTTTTTTGTGCAATGTTTAGCTCTTGGGCAATCGAAACAGTGCTTACATGACGGTCGGACGCGACAATGTCCATGATTTTATCGACATTTTCGACACTTGGCCCTCCAGTGCGTGGTACATCTTTGACGTCAAAATTACCGGCACGGAATCGACGAAACCAAAATTGCGCGTGATTGGTTGTTACAGTATCAGGACCATAAACACTATTCACATTTGCAGCCGCCTGGCTTGCGTTTTCGCCTTTATCGAAGAAAAACTGTAAAATATAGCGTATTTTCTCTTTGCTAGTGTCCATTTTTACGCGCGCTCACACAACACTGAGTCAACTCATCACAACTATCTGAACAGTGTTTGTAGTACGCAATCTCGTCGTTTGAACGCCATCTCGTTGAACCCGATCGTACTTATACAACGCGAGCTACAGATCACTGAAGCCATCTATTGGCAAAATAATGGATTACTTTTTACTACACCAGATATATATATTTGTAAAAAAAAAAAGTGTCAATTTTCGAGAAAACTGAAAATTTCTCGGTTAATGGAAACTCGACAAAGTTATTTTTTCGTAGATCGAAAAGGTTTCGAAAGTCGACCATCCCTAGTGTATATCGATTTTCTCAAAGATGATATATTTGTAAAAAGAAATCAAAATCACATTTAGTTATTTTATCTGCGCTGTTTCATGGAAAACAGTGGTTACACTTTCAAAATAAAAGAAAACAATGCAATTCTTTCTTTTCCTAGGGAAGCACAGAAACTTGGCGTGGCCCACTTTTCGCGCAGGCACAGAGCTCCTTGAACTATAAGTAACACCGACAAGCGCTTTTTCCACATTTTCTAGCTTGACCTGGTGGTTAACATATCGGGAAGCTGATCCAGAGGAGAGGTCCCGGGATCGAATCCTGGCATGGTTACTTTACATATTTTTTTAAAAAGAAAAAAAAACCTTTTATGTATATACGCATTCGGAAAAGTAGTGACCAAGGGTACGTGAAGGTTAGGTAAGTCAGGTACGGTGTTTTATTATTATTATTATTGCACACGCGATTTGCACAAAGACATTGTTTCCATGTGGGCTCACGTTAGACGCGAGTTTTTTTTTAATGCGCAATGTGAGCTTCCTCTGCTCTCCCTTTCGTTTCCATTTCTTCTTTTCTCCACCTTCTATCTCGCTGCGCTGCGGATAAACCGTGGCCGAATCAAGGATGTTCTAATAGAGGATTTGCGATTTCACCAAGAACATGAAGCCAAACGTCACAGCTAAGTTCCGCCTAGCTAGACCACTTACTCCAGTCAAGAACATTGTTTTCGGCTAACAAAGATGACAGCAAGGTCTGTAGTTGTCTGATAACCAATCAGGTGTGTTACCCTGGTCGATGGTCAGTATTTTTTTAGCTTCACTCTTTCGCTGGACATGAGGTACCTATTAGCAAATCCTCTATTAAAACATTTGTAGCAAATTGCATGGAAATATCTGCAAAAATTTTGCTTTTACCGGTCTATTCTTCAGTTACAAGAATTAATAAAGGTAAATCTATTAATGAATATCTTTAATAAAGCTATCCCCTGTGCGACACACACGCGCCGTGAAAGGCACATGGGGGATGTGGAGGTAGCGCTCCACATCTTCTCGACCTACGGTACGAAGTAAGGTGGAGTGGTCAGTCCCACGCTCGACCACCTTTACCTTCCCAAGGTGCCCAGGAGTACCAAGGACACTGTGGTACTCAGTTTGATAGGAGGCTGAGTGCACCGCAGAGCGCCAGGCATGGGAAGGATGGGTACCTAACTTTTGACTGAAAATGTATCACAAACATTGAACAGGGTATTTTAAAACTGATTAACTGAAAATAGGCTCAGATTGTGCGCTAACCTAGTAAACTTATGCAATCTTTCGTAATGTTTTAAATATTTATGTCCTTTTTTAGTTTCTGTAATATGTACTTTTCATTTGAAAACATGACAGTTGTGTTGCTGTATTTGATAATAAATATCCTAATTATATTAGAGAAAAACTATTCAACTAATTACATTACCTTTAGTAATTATGAAAACAAGTAAAATAAAATACTTTCTGTGAATTTTATTGGTTTTAGTTTACAAAACCCTAATTAACTTTATTTTTTCAACTCGTCTCGCGACCCCCTTGCACACAACCCACGCCCCCCAGGTTGAGAAATCCTGATCCAACGTATACATACAAGTCGGGAGCTATATTATAGATGGTTTTGCCGAATAAGCTTGTGTATAGCGTTACACAAAATATTTATTTACTTCTTGGTGCGCGTAAACATTAGTTCAAGTCCATGAGGGACTATTGAAGAGAGTGGTTCGGAACAGACTTTAGCCAAAAATGTACGTCCCGACGTTAGGAACTCAGCTGTTTGTTTAGTCGTTCGTAGCAATTATTATTGATAATGTTTAAAAATAGTTTTTGTCTTTGCGTACTGCCTTTATTCTCTTCTTCGTTATATAAACATTTGCAATTAAATTCAACCATTATTTGTCTTATTTTGAACGTAAACGCCATTTATAATTGGTTGAGAACGCAAAGTTAATGTTCCAACGTAGCTGGAAAAAGTAAAAAAAAAAAAATGGAAAATATGGGGTTCGATTCCAAACTCATCAGCATGAAAAGTACAATAACAAAGTGACCGAAAGACGTCGGTCATGAGGGCTACGCTGGACAGTGTTCAATGTAGGTAAGCTCTATACCGCTAACATTATGGCAACTTTATGTAATTTTTTCTTTTCTTATTTCACAGAAGTTGAATATGCGGAGATAATTTTGATGCTAGGCGACTTCAGTCAGTAAGCCCGTTCAGAAAATATACAAAAAGCCACACTTTCGTGTAACAAAGACATATGATGACAAATCAAATTCAATCCTGAGGCACTGGCTAGGGTAGGAAACCTCACGATGCGCATGCGTTGTTCTCACAACGTCACGAGGCTGCATGATATCGTTAGTTTGTAATATGCATTGTGGTGTACTGGAACTCTGGGAGCATGGCGCGTCATTACGACAGTAATGTTAAACAGAGCGTAATCGCTCTCATTGAAAATGCAAATATTAGAGTTGCTGATGCAGGTGCGCAATATGGCGTCGATCGTGCTACGACATACAGAGGGTGGAAACGTTATCAGGAAAGTGGAAATGTAGCCCGCAAAAATGGCACTGGCCGGCCTCGAGTGTCTTCTGCAGTCCAAGATCGGTTTCTAATTGAAGAATGCTGTCGGCATCCTTTCATGTCTGCCCTACAACTAAAACAGGCATCCGGGTTTCCAGATGATGTAAAAACAGTTCGTCACCGCCTCAGAAACACAAAACTGAGGTCGTTCCGAGCTGCAAGAAAAGAACAACTATCGGATAGCCACATGGTCGATCGACTGGCGTTTGCAGAAGAAAATATCGGTCGTGTGTGGGATGACGTTGCCTTTACAGACGAAACAGTTTTTTCTACTGCAAACGATGGTCCTCGACGTGTCTATCGTCCACCTGGAGCATGTTATGAGCCATGATACATAGCCCGTTCACGTCGAATGGGACATGTTACAATTCATTGTTGGGGTTGGATATGTAAAGATGCGGTAATGGTCGGCTTAATGACCAAAAATATCTGGAACTACTGGAAGATGCGCTGCCTGAGATAAGAGCTCGATTAGGTGACGGCATCGTACAATTACAACATGATCATAGCTCTGTACACGATTCCAATCCGGTTCAGGCATGGCTGCAACGGGAACCACATGCCGAGCTAGTCGACTGGGTACCTTGCGCAGCTGATCTTAACCCAACTGAAAACGTTTGGAGTGCTGTTGTAAGAGAACTCCAAGAAAACTGGCCGCAGAATCCACCACGCACTGGAGATATTGTGGAAGCTGGTTCAACATGCGTGGACAGAATGTACACGACCACGCTATGTTTCTCGCCTGGTTGATTCCATCTCAAATCGACTGAAAGCAGTTATACAAGTTAATGGCGATTACACTCGCTATTAAATAAAAATACCTCCAAACAGTTCACGTATAACAGACCTTTTAAGGGCTGCCTAATTCCTCTAGCATATATGAATATTGTATATGGCAAAACATGGGCTATGGCTTGTAATGTGTCTGACTCCATGAAGACTTCATGTATATTGCTACTAAAGACTTCATTTTAACTGCCCTCTTTAGTCGAGTGGTATTATACAAGTTCGAGGAAACTTTCCTTATGATTGTAGGTTCGAATTGCCTTCAAGTGATGATTTTCTATACTTACAACCCAAACTGTCAAAAGTTGAAATGGCCTAGCAGGATAAGATGCTGAAAAGTGCCTTGGAAGGAATTGTGATAAAAAAAATACTACCATTTTCAGCATAAAAAAATGATGGCTCTCCACCAAATTTCAGCTCAAAGGATGCTAACCTAATCTTAAAATAAAATAAAGTTTGCTTTTGGTAGTTTAGCGGTATCTCGGTCGGATTTGCACCTACGATGACCATCTTTTTTAAAAAATGAAGATGTTTTCAAGCTCTATATCACGGTAATTGTTTCATTTATGTTGGCGCAAAATTCAAATGTTTAGATAGGTTAGAAAAATTAAAAATTGAATTTAAAAAAAAACAAAGACAACAGTTGGCTCGAAAAAATATAGGCATATATTATGTATTTTTAATGGTTCTATAACCATTTTTTTTTTAGATTTTTTAAAGTGGTAGAACATAACGAAAAAATAAGACATGTTACCGGGCTTCTTACGTAATACATGTATCATCTTTCAAGAAAGTAAATTCCACTTGATGAAGACGCAGGAATCGAATTTTCGAACTATGAAAAATATTGCAATGCACGTGCACAAGTGTAGTGCACATGGAAACTTTCAACGTCTTGTACTCAGATTCTTTGATAGATGTGTTTTGTTTGTATATTCCAGAATACTTCTCATACATAGCAGACATAGTAATAAAAGACAATATAGAGAAAAGGCAATCCTATTAGATAATAATAAAACAGAAACATACTCAGTACCTAAAAATTAACGGGTAACTGAAATAATAATAATAAAAAAACACTTTCCCTACATTTACCATGGTGTTCTACGCAGAAGGTTATGAGTTCGAATCCCCGCATTTCTCTTTACTTTCTTTTTTAAGCGAATAATACTTGAACACATTTAGAAAATCGCCTTTGTTCTTCATCCATAACTTACCGTTCTATTTGCGATTGCAGTGAAATATATTTTTAGTTTGTAAATTAACAGCTTTAAACTCGATAATGTTATTCATAATGTTTCGAAGTCTTTAGGAAAATTCAAATTTGTTTTAGTGACTTCTATATTACGGTAAATCATGTATTATTATTGTTTTTATTTATGAAACATCAATTTAAAGCAGCAGAAAAACACAGCGATAATACACAGTAACCCAGTCTAACTCGTAAGTTGAATAAAATGCAAACGCATTTTCCATGAGGAGCAGAAGCATATAACTCGTTCTTTCCCTCGCGTCTCCCAAATCAATTTTGGCAATTTGTTACTAGATGGCTTTGTCTTTAGCATAGATTTGCACTACAAAAGGAATCTAGGTTCGAATATCTTGAATGGAGAGTAGCTTCGAATTATCATTTTTGTATTTCGTTTCTGTGTCATTCCTTTTCACGTTATACTGTTGAATGGTTTTATATTTTCATTTCATTTTGTGTATTTTAGTTTCGTTTCCTGTCATTAGAGGTAAAAATCAGCATTTTGCATTTTTTTAAAAATAATCTTTGATAATGCCATTTCTTAAATTAATTGCCATATTTGCCATTTCCCGACTGTTGCTTCTGGAACGGAAAACGAATCTAGGTAAAAATGGCAGGGGAAAATATGTCAGGCGGAAAAAATGGCAGGGTGAAAATGGCAGGTGGAAAATATGGCAGGCGGAAAAAATGGCAGGTGGAAAATATGGCAGGGTAAATGTGATGTAATAAATATTTCTATACAAGGATGCTTCTTCCACCTAAGACAAAGTACATATCGTAAAATTCAAGAATTCGGTTTGTCAGGAGTTTATAAAGAAGATGTACAGTTTTCTATGTTCTGCAACCAAATTGATTCACTGGCGTTCCTGCCATGTGAGGATGTATTGCAGGGCATGGAATGTTTAAAGCAGATAGCTCCTCCAGAAGCAGAAGAGCTAGTACATTATTTTGATTCAACGTATGTATCCGGCTCATACAGGAGGGTGGGAGGGGAAGGAACTCTGAGAGTAACACGCATTCCGCCACGGTTTCCTCCCCAAAATTGGAATGTACATCAGGCTACCCTTGGGGACAACCCACGTACTAATAATTTATGCGAGGGTTCGAACAATAAGTTTTCCAGTCTTATTAGGTATAACCATCCAACAATTTGGAAGTTAGTGGAGTGCCTGCAACAGGACTGCGCGGCAGTGGAGACAGTCATCTTGCAGTATGAACGAGGGCAAGTACCGAAAAAGAAGACAAAGCGAGTGTATGTTGATTTGCAGAACAGGTTGAGAAATTTGTGCCTAGATTACATTGATGGGAAAACATCTCTTGAAGACTTCTCGCGCACTGTTGCTCACAATTTAAGATTGTCCACGTAAGGTGCAATGTCAGTACTGTTGCTGCATGGAAATTATGTACTGTATATAGTAGCTATAAGGAATTTGACTGTATGATCTGCATCGTACAAGATTATATAATAGTTTAGTTATTCTTGTTCTAGTTGTAGGAATGTGTTCTTACGTGTTTACATATTGCTGCCATTTGTTATATTTGCTGTTACGTTTTACGGCTGCCATTTTACGATCTAAAGGCTACCCTGCTATTTTTTCCGCCTGCCATTTCTTCCGGCTGCCATTTTTTCCACCTGCCATTTTTCCGCTCTAAAAACTACCCTGCCATTTCTTCCGCCTGCCATTTTTACCGCGCACCACGGAAAACGCATGTCACTTTGTTAATTGTTAGAGCGGAATGCATTGTCAGTCAGTGAGATAAGGAATTTAAGGTTTCTAGCAGGCCCCCCGAGGGGATGAATCACCGTCTTATTGACGAACCCAGTACCACAAATTCCTGGAAAAATAAAAGGTGATTCTTCAGTTAAGGGAATTCAGTTTTGTTTGCCTCTTGGTGCTGTCGTGTGGTGTTTTATTTTGTCATACTTCCGGTCTTTAGTCATCACAATATTAGAACGTAAGATTTGTTCTCCTGAGAGTATAATCTGAAATTGGACAACGCTTTGTTTCTGATTCTGACTTCTAAGAGAACGTGAATCGACCATGTCATGGCCGACAATCTTGCCTGAAGTTTTCTAGTGTTTTCCTCAGTTTCACCAGCCGAACGCCGGGATGGAACCTTAAGAAAGGCCCTGGCCGATACCTTGCCAATCCTTGTCCTGTCCTATCCTGGCCTGAGCTGCAGATGCTAAAAGACCTTAAAATAAAATTCCCTTCAATTCATTAATACCCAAAGGCCATAAAATATTCCATAATCAAATCTTTGTCAATAATTATTACTTCTAGCCGCAAGTTAAGTTAACATAAGTCCTCGCAGCTAAAATGACCTTACCGTCTATAATAATTGTATATATATTATATTTTTCATATTTTAATTAAAGTTAATTAACTTTTGCTAGTCAGTTCTCATGGTCTAGGCGGTAGTTTCGTGGGCAATGGATAGGCATGAGAGTTCGAACCCCGCGGCCGACCTTCCTGACTGAGGATTGCCATAGTATATGTTTCACCATGTAAATGCCAGGATGATACTTTAAGTAAAGCCCTGACCAATACATTCCTCACTCTCGACCTATCACATCGCTGCCTGAGCCAAAGTTGCCAAAAGGCAATAAGTGAACTCAAATTCAGATTACCGACACAATTGTAAATTAACCATCACAGACAATTAATTAAACCCACCGCTGTTAAAATTTATAACAGTTACAGAATATTAAAAAAAATATATATATAATAACTTTTTAAAGACAATCTTTTCTTAATCAATTCGTACTAAAAAGCAAAAAGTAATTTTGTTTATGCATGACTAAAAAGAAAACAATGGGGTGCGCTCTCATATACAGTCACTTTATAAATTCTTAAAATGACGTGCCCCATTCTTTTCTTTTTATTCATGCATAAACATTTATTTTTGCTTTTTAGTACGAATTGATTAAGAAAAGAATGTCTTTAAAAAGTTTATTATTATTTCTTTTCGAGTTATTTCGATGTTCGGATAAATTTTCTCAAACTAAATGTTTTGTGACCCAAATCCTAAAGTGTTACGTAACCAGGAAAACCCAGACTATTTGCAGGCTAGTATTTATTTTAGGATAAAGAAGTTGAGAATAAAAAGATATTAAAATTTGCTTTTAAAATATATAGAAATATATAAAAGTTGCAATGGAATATTGTATGGTCACCGGACTTACGTCGCTGTGCAAAATTTCATCATCCTATGACGTCAGAAAATGAACTAAATTAACGTTGTGAGATTTGATGACACCATGAACTACACAGAAAAATGTAAAATAGCTTTAACTGAAACTCTAACCGAAAAAGGAACCTAGAATATTTGAAATTGAGAAGTTTTCAATGTACTTCTACTGTAACCGAGGTTTCGAGAAGTTACCAGAAACTTCATAATTGCAGAATTTTTAATCTGAATAGTGACGTATATAAAATCACTAAAGCTCAATATTCGAGTAGGAAACCTTTAAAATATTTCTGGTCGAATTTTTAAATCTTGGAGTATATTCGTTTAATTATTTTATTGAAGCATTTAACTTTAAATTGTTGCGAGAGTAATACATTCAATGCTGCGTATGCGACAGTGTTGTTGGTTGTAGCCTGTTTTCCTCTGCGTGTTAGTCAGATGACGTCACGCGCTCTTAACCAATTCCAGCAAAGCAGCAAACTGGACCTACCTTTCTCCTCTTATCCACTAATCTTGCCTCTCTGGTAGAAACTTCAAACTAAGGTGTAAATATATTCATTTCTAACGTAACGGTTATTCAGTCTGTGTGGTTAGAATTTAGAAATAACAAAACGTCGACATTAGTATAACAATTTCGTAACTTGTGGTACAACATGGATCTGTTTTCATAATAGAAATGTTTGCAAATTAGAGTCAAAAGCTTCTTTATTACCTTAAAATCATGATGTTTTTTATCTATGTTTCAGAATATAATTTCTAATCTAAATCCCAACCTGAAAAGGTAACAAATTATGCCCATATCATATTAATATTCTTGTTTTTGTACTGATCGGAAAACCTGCGTACTCATTTAAAATGAGCCAAGGCGCGGCAACTTTTTTAAAGTTGATGATTCATTTCTTCCGAGACTCTCGAGACGAGACCGAGACCAACGTTTTGAGACTAAGACAAGGCTCAGGTTTACAATCGAGACCAAAACCAAGACCAAAACCAAGACCAAGACCGGAATTGTCAGGTCGAGACGAGACCAAGATCAAGATCAAGATAGTCCTAAAAAATTCATGACGAGAACGAGATTGATGTCAGTCTAGTCTCGTCTCGATAACATCCCTATACCTGCACATCAAATAAATATTTACTTGTAATAGACGGACTATGCCAGGGACGTATTTGGGGGTTGGTCTGTGGGGTGATCCCCCCGAAACTAAGAGTTTTATGAGAAAATAGTATAACTTCAGGCGTAAATACATATTTAATATATATTTCATGCCCAAACACACCTTGGACCCCCGGAAGCCCTTGCACCCCTCCCAAAACCAAATTCTGGATACGTGCCTGAACTATGCACATTCTCTTCATGCATGATAGTTTGTTAAAAGGCCCTTCAATAGCAAACAGAGGGCAGTCTTATGTCAATTTTACCACAAAATGAACAAAGGACGTTCTTTCCCTGCATGTGGTCTTCAAGTGTGTTCATAAAATTTGGAACTTTGTTCATCGTTGTTCTGAGGGTTCAGGTCTTATGCCCACGTTTTCATAGTCCTTTTGTTAATGCACTGGTTAAACTAACACAATAACCATTGCTGCCGGCCGGGTGGCCGAGTGGTCTGCGACGGTAGGCTATCGGCTCGAAGGTCCCGGGTTCGAGTCCCTGCTTGGGTGTGGATTTTAACAGCTAAAGGGCGAATCCTAACGGGCCGAAGTCCAAAGTTACTAGATTGACCGATAGATATAAGAAAATAACTAATTATATCTCCAACTTCTGGGCCAAATTCATTTTTTTTCTTTCTTCTTTTTTTACTTGAAAAAATCATATTCCTGTAAAGTGTCTATCAGCGCTGAGAAGATACAAGATTTAGAGAAAGTCTATCAATGTGTATGTCGCACCCCTGATTTTTTTTAACGAAATGGCTAAACTCCGAAAACAAGTTCAAGAAAGCTTAAAGCAGGAACATATACTTTGTTACCGAGCACATGTAAAAATATTTTGTTATATTCATAAAACTGTTTGCATATTCATTTTAGTTAAAATGTTTATTTTCGAATAAAAATTCCACTATAACATTCATATTAACGTAAGTCCAATAACATTGCTCCTTTTTTATTGAATACTGTGTTAAAAGGAACGAACAATGTAAGTCACCTTTTGAAATTTCACCATGAATTAGTTTTTGAATACCTATAACTGTGATAGAATATCTTCATTGGACCCATAATAAAACCATAAAAGTGATACCGTAGACCTCGTAATAGATAGACTTAGTTGTTCCCCATTTCTATCTGCGGTAAAACTAATGGGGTTTTGTACAAAAGCACGTGATTTTGAATTCATCCGCTAGGTAGCTCTGTCATAGACCTCAAATTAGAGTATAAGGTCTATACCAGAGCCACCTAGCGTACGAATTCAAAATCACGTGCTCCTGTACAAAAACCCATTAGTTTTAGCGCAGACAGAAATGGGGAAGCGTGCTAAGTCTATCTATTATGAGGTCTATGGTGATATTTGATTTTCTGGACTTCAATTTAGGACAGGTTTTGGACTCTTGAAAAGTTTTTTATTCCTTCCTGTTTTTACTTAGTTCCTTGAAACAGTGGAGGAATAAATTTATGCTCAACTCCCAATGTGGCATGTACTTCAACTTTCGTAACCATAAAGTACTACCGGCAGAAAAGTATATTGAGAAAACTGAGTTCGATTCCCGAGTGCATTATTTCAACATGCTACTTTCCACATGTTCTTTGTGTAAAAGAAAATAACACCAAAAAATATCCTTCTGTATTTGAAAGTGGTTTTCCACTTACAAAATACTTGCAAATTAGTGCGTACATTATTGAGAATTTTCTAATATTTAGCTGTCTTTCATTAAATATAAATGAAATTTCATACTGTTAAATCAATTTCAGCCACTTTCCTGGAAAAAGGTGACTGGATGAATAAAAAATTTCCAGCAAGATTACTGAGAACAATTATAAACTTTTCGCATTAAAAAAAAAAAGGATGCGATTCTTACAAGTTTGTCGATATGTTGGTGTTACTGAGAAATGATAAGCGATAAGTGTTGTGGTTACTGGTTGCTGGAAAGAAGTTACTGCTTCTTTGGTTACTGTCAAGAACATAAAGACAATGATTTTGACGGAATAATAATAATTATAATAATAGAAAGAGCTCGTCGATACACATGCTAACCAACTAACCATAAAACAGCCCATATGTCTACAAAAACTCCTCGAATATGTGGTAGAAACAAACACACATATACCGTGGAACAGTGGGATTTATGATAACAAATCAAGACAGATCATCCCAATAAGAAACTGCAGAAAACAAATCCTTAAATAATCAATCGAAGACAAATCGTCGCGTGAGATTTTTTTTTTTTAAATTTTGTCACAAAAAATTGAAAATTGACTTTGTACTGGAAATGAGTTCTATTTCCCGTACTTTTTCAGTATCCAGTAAGAGTTCTGATGAATTCCTGCAGGAGATATGAAAACCAGATAACTGTTTTACTCTATGTCGCCCAAAGTTACAGCAAAATGTCATTGTGTTTTATTCTAAGTCACTGCCTTATAAGCTGTCTGTGACTATATCATTGGACTTTTGTATTTGTGTATTTTTTGTTTTATTCTATGTCCTTGTCAATGAGATTCACTCTAATGTCACGTGACAAGATGGCTGCCACCAGTACTTTTTACAGAAAAAAGGCTGTGAGAGGAGCTGCTTTGAAATCTTTTATTGGAAACTTAAGTAATGACGCTAATAAGGGATGGTTATATTGTTACTATTTTTGTCAAACAAAGCATGTCCTTTTTGAAGTGCTTTGTAGATACAAAGAAGAATATTTGGTCAATTACAGGATGGAGGATGTTTCAAATGATACTGATGATAATGAAATGGACTTAATCACCACTGTTAGCTTGGACACACTCAGTGACAGCGATGTGGACCCTGACTATGTGCAAAGTAGTAGCAATGACGAGGATGACCAGTATGTTGGACCTTTTAACAGCTGCCAGTAGGCACGTATCCAGAACAACTTCTGGAGGGGTCCAAGGGCTTCCAGGGGCCCAGGGTATATCTGGACATAAAATGTATATTAAATATATATAATTACCCCTGAAGATTTTTCCATAAAACTCTGAGTTTTGGGGGATCCGTACCTCCCGGACCCAGCCCCTAAATACGTGCCTGACTACCACAAATAGGCATCATGAGAGCTGTTTCAGAAAATCTGACGTTACTTTCAAAATAGGTAGGACCAAAAGATATCTAAGCTAAAGCAGTTTTTTCTGCTTAGAAAAAGCAGGCTTTTCCTTCGACCAAGGCTGAGAATTACTATTTCCAACTCAGTATTGAAATGATGACATTCGTTGAAAGTACAGTTAAATCAGGCTTGATAAAAACAATGATCATGAAAGGGATTCGGTCTTAAAGTCCCTGGATAATTTGGAATAAAACCCAGCTGTGAAAATAACCAGAGACTGTAAGACTCAATATCTGTTATGATCATCACAAACAGTTCCAGAAGTTTTTGGTGTCATATGAAATATCAATAGAAGCAATTGTAATTTTATTTTATTTATCTGGCATGCCAGAATTAGGAAAATTAATTATGTAGAGTAGTAGCAGTAGCTCAATGGTAGGGCGTTGCTGTAGCATTCGGGAGGTCCTTGGTTCGATCCCAGCGGCCGACAATTCTGAATTAGTTTTTTCGAGAGGTCACACCAGGCAAATAGGCCCTGGACACCTTCCCGAATCCTTTCTCTTCCCCAATCCCGGCTTGAGCTTAGATGCCTATAGGCCATCAATAAAATTGAAAGTCAAATGTACGCAGATTTATAGTGAATGTCTCATTGCTTTGTTTTTGAGCAGGCACACTTTTTAATCCTGTTGCAATCTTTAACAGTACTGTTATTGTAATTTGTGATTTTTTCTTTGTTTTACCCTTGCTATGAACAATTAGTTTTCAATACAGGACAATACAGTGTTTCTTAGCTTCATTTTCTTTATACTGAATAGAAATCCTGTCAAAATACTTTGATATAGTGTCTTTGAGCAAAATAATAATGAAAAGACGAATGGTGATTCAAAAAAGATATATATTAAATTCTTTGTTGCCTGCGAAGGCTGACATGCATTACCTTGCTTCTATTTATGAATATTTCACTCTAAAAGAAGATAAAAACTTGAAATTCTGAATACCATGCGCACTTTGACAATACTTTTGTCAATACTCAAGTACAATGGCGTTTTCACATAACAGAATAATTTTCAAAAAAAAAAAAAAAAAGACTTAACGTGTGTTTTCATAAAATTATTCTACGTCAATTCTTGTTTCACAATTTCTCTGCAACTATACAAGTCCAGATTTCTTTATCTTAAGGAAAATGTTTCTACAATGGATATACTTTCATATTATATCAGCAATGTTTTATAATTCTGAACGGCTTAGTGAAATAAACTTCAAATCGCTCTCCTGTAAAGAAAAAGAAGAAGCAGATGAAAGTTGACAGAATAAAACAATTCTCACGCGATGGTCTGTAATTTTTAAAAAAATCCCTTTCGGTAGGCCTACAGGTTGAGGTAGATTTCGAGGTTTCGCTGGGAGCCGGGGCTCGCCCCCCAACTTCAGTGCTTTTGAGAGGATGCGCCTCCTTTATCTTAACCAAAATCTCCCTGCAGCACTACA
>JAGDQP010000403.1:78937-99475 GCA_022664845.1 Lepisma saccharinum
TTATTATTATTATTATTATTATTATTATTATTATTATTATTATTATTATTATTATTATTATTAGCGTCCTTTTTAATTCAGGGAAGCTATACCCTTTATCCTGTTTGTCCGTCTGTCCTCCCTTTTTCTATACCCCTTTAGATATCAGTAATTACAAGCAAGACAGAGATGAGACGGGACGCGCTGGCTCAGTGGTAGTTCTCAGCTCGGGTGCGTGGGATTCCCCAGTACGATCCCGGCTCGTGCCATGTGGGGCATTCCATCTCAAATTAACCAATAAAAAAAAATTTTAGACCTTAGGTTTTTACAAAATGTGTGACATTTGGTAATTGTATTCTATGTATCAGTATGATCAAAAATATAAAATTGCATGTGTTTGTTAGTATTGGTTTTTGAGTTATAAATTGTTAAATATACAAAAATCGAGTGATCTTTGATGCGTTTCGAATCCTTTAAAAGCCCGAAACTCAAAAACTATTCGTTTCAGGATTTCAAGAGCTGTAATTTAATACATTACTTGACTTTATTAGACCAATCTTTATAATTTTTATAAATAAAACAAAACTCGGTTTTTGAAAAACTCAAAATATTTTTTTTTCGGAAAGAATATATGTTCAATGTGTTTCTAATTCGAATGTATGTGCTAAATTTCAAGATGGCATTTCGATCGGATCATGTTGTAAACAATTTCTAACAGAAGTACACAGCCACTTATGCACAACGTGTATAATTAGCTTTAACGCATAATGGCTTTTAGCAAAGCAAATTTAATTGGTTAAAATGTGACATACAGTATCTTTATTTAAGTTCTATTGTAAAACAAACCGAGCAGTCGTAGCTCAGTGGTAGAGGATTTGCGTAGCATTCGGAAGGTCGTGGATTCGATCCAAGCGACCGACCATCCTGGCTGAGATTTTCCCAGTGTTTTATCCTGTCACATGAGGCAAATGCCGAGATGACACCTTCAACATAGGTCCCGGCCAACACCTTCCCGAATCTTAACCTCTATCCGGGCCTGAGCCTTAAGCG
Organism: Lepisma saccharinum; assembly: GCA_022664845.1. Classification (NCBI taxonomy): domain Eukaryota; kingdom Metazoa; phylum Arthropoda; class Insecta; order Zygentoma; family Lepismatidae; genus Lepisma; species Lepisma saccharinum. The sequence goes on from JAGDQP010000403.1 coordinate 79,967, forward strand.
CCTGAAGGCCGTAAATAGAATTCAAATTAAAAAATATTGCAGAACAAAACTAGTAAAGGCTGATCAGTCCAGCTTGATCTCGGTATCTATAAAAAGAAGCAGTAAGAATTATTAGTTTCAAATCATTTAGTTACAGGCTAATAAACCTACCACTTTCTGTAACTAAATAATTTCAAACTAGTAATTCTTACTGCTTTTTTTTTTTTAATTCAGAGATTAGGCTGGACTGATCATTATTTACTAGTTTTGTTCTGCAATATTTTTTAATTTGGATTCCATTTATGGCCTTTAGGCGCTTAAGGCTCAGGCCGGGATAGGGGGTAAGATTCGGGAAGGTGTTGGCCGGGACCTATGTTGAAGGTGCCATCTCGGCATTTGCCTCATGTGACAGGATAAAACACTGGGAAAATCTCAGCCAGGATGGTCGGTCGCTTGGATCGAATCCACGACCTTCCGAATACTACGCAAATCCTCTACCACTGAGCTACGACTGCTCGGTTTGTTTTACAATAGAACTTAAATAAAGATACTGTATGTCACATTTTAACCAATTAAATTTGCTTTGCTAAAAGCCATTATGCGTTAAAGCTAATTATACACGTTATACATTTAGTGGCTGTGAATGTCTGTTAAAATTGTTTTCGACTTAATCTCATCGAAATATCATCTTGAAATTTGGCACATACATTCGAATCAGAAACACATTGAACATATAGTTGTTGTTTTTTTCGAAATAAAATAAAATTTCGATTTTGAGTTTTTTGGAAAACAATTTTTTTTAAAATATTTTTTTTAATATAAAGAATGATCTAATAAAGTCAAATAATATATAAAATTTCAGTTTTTGAAATCCTGAAACGAATGGTGCAAGTCTGAGCTGTCTGTCTAGGACAAATAGTTTTGAGTTTCGGGCTTTTGAAGGTTTCAAAACGCATGAAAAATCACTCGATTTTTGTATTTTTAACAGTTTGTAACTCAAAAACCAAAAGTGAGAAAAACACGAAACTTTGTATTTTTCATTCTTTATGTACAAAAAAGTTTCGGATTTCCGAGACTTCAAGTTCCAGACCATTGGTTGAATCAATATGGAATGACCCATGTGGGCTTAGTGGTGGACAATAACTGTCTGTGTTGGTTTTCTCTGGGTTCTCCTGTTACCCCTCACTTTCCTCATTCCACCAATTCTTCCATCCTCATTATTAATTCGGTCTGAGCCAAAGTTGCCTACAGGTCTTAAATAAAATTCAAATTCAGCAGAGACGAGCCCTACGCCGTTCAGTTCCTCATGGTCTGAAATAATGGGGAAAATATGACTTTGACTCTAAACATGGCAGGTCCTTTACATTCGCTAAGCTTTCTTTATAGTACCACTATTTTTGCTTATTTTATTATTATTATTATTATTATATTAATTTCTTAATACAATTCTGGGGGATTGTAAGACTTGAACCAGCATAAGAAACTGCGTCCTCAGCCAGCACCCTTCCAGAGGCAGGAAGGGGAAAGGTAGTGCCCGGGAACTTATTTGGAGCACCATACCGGCATTCGCCAGGTGAAACTAAGTAAATTCCTTGAAGAACCCTAACCAGTATGACCAGCTTCAGATATTAATGTTAATAACTATTATAACGATAATCAAAGACTAATTTAGGGACTTCGTGGAAAACAAAATCTTGCCCTACGAAATTCAGAATTTGTTATGTAAAAGTAGAAAAATTTAAAGTGCAATTATATATATAATGTAAATTTCACCCCCGAAGGCCAGTGTTCGATTTGTTATAAATTACGAAGGGGGATTCTAAACTAGTGCTTACTGCAAGTTTCAACCTACTCCCAAATACAAAGAATTTATTCCTGGTTGTGACGATATACGGAATCAGCAGCGGATGAAACCCTCGAGCACCAGGGAAAATCCCCGTCATCCCCCCGGCAAATCGAACACTGTCGAAGGCATTGAACCCGGTCAAGCCAATTCCTAGATACGTACTTGAGGAGTAACTGCCATAATATTCTTATTTAATTTATATTAAGTCGTATAAGCATCTCCACCCTTAACTTATCCGAAATCTGAAGAAGGATGTCCCTCAGCAAACTCATCCTAAAAGGGACCGAGGAGCTATAGCTCAATGGTAGAGCGTTGACGTAGCATTTGGGAGGTCGTGGGTTCGATCCCAACGGCCGACCATCCTGACTTAGGTTTTCCCAAGGTTTTCTTCAGTCACACCAGGCAAGTGCCAGGAAAGCACCTTCAACGTAGGCCCTGTCCGACACCTTCCCGAATCCTTTCCTCTATCCTATCCTACCCTGGCCTGAGCCTTAGATGCCTAAGGGTCATAAAATAAATTTCAAATTCAGATTCATATTCGTCTTAAAGGGAAATGAATGGTAAGGGAATAGTAAATCTAGACATTCACCTATTAGAGCTAAAGAGAAAGGTAAAAAAAGTCAGGGTTGCCGGTATGGACAGTATTCGAACCTGTGCCCAACTGCTATGTACTAATTCGAAGTCAGAGGTCTCTTCCACAAGACCACGGGATTTTGTTATTATTATTATTTCCGAAATTAGGTGAAGGCAAACTCATAATTACCATGTGTCGAGTTCTGCTGGAAGCTGCAGGTTCTTCAACCCTCTCTATTCATCCTGATCTTGAGCCATGTTTGTCTGAGCATATGATTTATCAGTGATTCCGCCAGGATTTTCAGTTTGGGGGGATGTAAAGTCAAAATTTGGAGGGTGTAAGTGGAGTTTTGTATGATTTCTATCCATATTTTTTACCGTAAAAATTTTCAAGTTGGGGGAGTGCTCTCGAGGATTTGGGGGAATGACACCCCCACAAGGGGGTCTGGCGGAACCACTGTGATTTATATTCCTTAATATTATCAAGGAGTAGGAGTAGCCTTCTTCCTCTTTCCCCTTTACCGTGTTCTCAATTGAATTCGTTAGTATGCAATCTCTTCGCAGCAAACATTCTAATTAAAATGTTATTAATTAGAAAAGTGATTATCATTATCATATGATTCCTTTATGGAACAGAATTGTTTAATAAACTTCGTAATAGAATTCCATCTCATTACCATACACTCATATAGCACATATATATTCTAGGGATATCCTAGAAACTTCCTGGAATATGCATCGAACATTCTACGAATATATGAATATCCTGGACGAGGGCATGCTGATGAAATTCCTTCGGATATCCCAGGAATATTCTATGTATATCTGTAGGATGCTTGTTCTTTCTGGATATCCTCAGAATATTGTAGGGATAATCTCAGATCTAAATCTAATGACTACCTAAAAGCGATATTGGACTGACTGCTGCCATTGAAAATTTCATGAATATAGGAAGCCGAGGAGCAGAAAGGACACTTAATCTCGTTTGTCCACTTCCAGTCTAAACCAATATGGACCAAATTTACGGTTTTTAGGCCAAAGTTTATATGATTGCTCTGGCGTCTATCTTTCGACACTAAGCAGTCACTCCAGTATCGTTAAGTAGAGATCGATGTTTAAACTTAGAATTTTTTTTTTTTAGTATTCTCAGAAGCATTTGCTAGGAATATTCTTATGAGTTCCCAAATCTTCTGGGACAGTCTATGCATATTTGGGCTATAAATGGGACATTCCTAGGGTATCATGTGCTATGTAGATTATGTCTAGTCTTCCTATAGATTGCAATTGCTTCAAAACTGTTTTTAGTTTTTATCCTATTCCTCGCGATCTTGCGCTTTTAATTTTAACCCTACTTGATTACAACAAGAAGGCTCTAAATTTGATGTGTATGTCTCTAGAACTTTTCTTGGGTGGGGTGGAGGGGAGGCAGCACCTTTATCGTGGTCTAAGATCCGACTGAGTGTGAAATGTAATTAAAATGCATATTTTTTTTTTACCTACAACGATACTTTTACCAAAAAATGAACTTCGGAGGGAGGGGTCCGGACACGTCCCTGGTTATTGGTTTCTTATATCTGTTCTGCACAACTTTGGAATTGATGGACCGATTTTGACGTTCCATAGTAGTCCCATTTATCTTTAGAGTAGGTATAGAGTAAAATTTGAAGGGTACACGGAAAAAACAGTCAAGGTCAGATTATGAAAACACTGAAACTTCTTTTGTAGGGTTTCCTTCAATGGTAGGCAATTCCGCAAAACCAGAAAGTATGTTGGGATGCAGATCTGTCAGGCGTTTGTGGCGAGGAGAATAAATTTTCTAAATGGCACTGCGGCCATCATGGATTTCAAAGCTTAAACATTTGAGAGTGTCTTGCTCTCAGAATTTGCAGGAGGGCCGCCATCTTGCTTGCTGCATAACTGGCTTGTTATGTAAGACGTGCTGAGCCATTAAAAATTCCAAATCACTGTTCGCAAGCTCCTACTGTGGTTCTGTGTATAGAGTGTCGGCTTGTTGAGACGAGATCCTGGGTTCGAACCTCGGCGGGTTGAAGATGTTTTTTCTTTCAAAATGCATGTTTATATGTTTATATTATTATTATTATATTTTCTTGCATTTTTTCGTAGATTAGATTAGATTAGTAATCATGGATTAAGTTAGGTCAGATTTGGTTATGCCCTTTATACATCCAGCAGTCGCGAGACGCTCGTAAACATGTTTATTATTTAATGTTGAATTTTATTTATACGCTTTAGGTATCTTATGCTCAGGCAGGGTGACTTTTATAGCTGATTTCCAATAGTCATCAGGCATACACAATTATACTTAAGTTTTAAGCAGAGCTGAAACGGGCTACTAGGTCAAAGTTTGAACCGGGTCAATGCTGGCGATCCCAGCCTGACCAAGTAAACCGATTTCGACCCGGTAACCTGGAGGGCAACTTTTTAATTTTTTCTCTACTATGCACGGTTTCGTTTGAACAGTGTTTCTTTCAGGGGTGATTGAGAACAGGGATTATAATCCCCAGCACGAAAAATATGACACCGAAAAGTTCCTAACGATAGTAATAATATGGAAATAATCTAGTGTCAGCCGGGAAAAACCCCTCCTCCCAGTGAGCAAATAACTCTTCTCTCGATAAAGGCTATTTTGATAGAATTTTTGAATTTATCAAATGAAAATGTTGATTGGTTGAATCCACAGGAACAAGAACGGATCAAGGTTGGGTCAAGATTCAATCATTGTGTCACCGAGTCAGTCTGGTCAATCGGGTTAGCACCGAGTTAAACGGTTCATTCGAGTCAAGTTTCAGATCTGTTCATCGGTTCGCCGGGTCACTGAAAGTGGCGCGGTTTCAGCTCTGGTTTTAAGTAAGTTTGAAAACAGATGTTGATTTTTTCAACAACAAAACATTGTTATTTTTTTAAACATGTTTTATTTAAGACCCAAAATACATTTTTAAACACCGGCCGGGTGGCAGAGCGGACTGAGGCGGTAGGCCATCGGCTCGAAGGTCCCGGGTTCGAGTCCCGGAAGGGACATGGTGTGTATTTTAACAGCTAAAGGCGAATCGTGACGGGCCGAAGTCCAAAGTTACTAAACTGGCCCGTGTAAGAATATAGTTTAAAGTCTGGAACATTTTTAAACGTTTTAAACTCAACCTGTTTTGAATGATAAATGTATATACTTTTTGCAATTTTTTGCTTATTCTATTATTATTATTATTTACTCTTTGTGTTCTAGTATCGAAGAAAGTCAATTTTGACCCTCAGATTATCCATGAAACTAAAACACATCGCTCTTGATATTAATAGACACGAATTTGAACACTTGTTTCATATTTAGAATGGGAAGAATTTATCTGACTGTTTTCTTTCTATCCGTAAGCTTCAAATGATTAACAATTTCTAACAAATTTTCTGAAAAGAAACTTTATACGCAAATTAAACAAATATGCAAGAACTTTTTTACGTTTACTGAAGTTTGATTTCTGCTTTAACTTACTGGAAGCTTGACTGCTCCATGGATTCACGATACTGTCTTTTTTTTTATCAAGTTTGGTACCTTGGGAATATTTTGTACTTATGACAGATTGTCCATTACAATTAGTAAGAGAAATAAACACTACAATTTAATCTTACTATCGAGTCGTACAAATATTTATATATTCTGGATTATCTATTACAGGTCGTGCAAATAATATGTAAGCACTGGAGGAGAAATGGGTTGAAGCTTTGCTTATATTTTCTTAAAATGGAGGGGGGGGGGGAAAATCAGAACAATGGTTATGTAAGATTTGCTTAAAACATATTATTGTAGATACAAAGATTTAAACAGATTTTTTATTCACTACGCAATAACGAAAATAAATTTGACAAGACTTATGTAAGCACAAGGACAGGAAGCCGTGTACCTGCTTATTTTTGCTTATAAGGGAGTGTAAAAGGACTAAAATTGTGTTTACAATAATAATTGAATGGCCTCTTATTATGGACAGTATCCGATGTTTTGGTATATGGCCGCATGTGTCCTTAATATTAAACTTGTTTTGATTTGTCTACACCAGGTGTCTCCAAACTACGGACTGCGGGCCGGAAGAGATTCGTGTATCGATATTGACTGGTCCTGAAACAGATCCAAAATTAGTTACTATATTGTATATTGGATCTAAAAGAACACAATTTAAAACACAAGAAGTAATTTAGTCCTTTAGTATTATTCAGACTAGTCTATCTTGGGTAACATCAAGCCAGTTCTCATCACGAACACCTACTACTCGACGATTCCTTCTAACATTGCCCTCCTAACGACGCGACGTCAAGGTCTTCCCAACGGTCTCTTTGCATCCGGCTTTCCAACCAAGATAGAATTCTCTTTCCCCGCACCCGAGCTACATGGTCTCCCCGTACCTGAGTTCTAACATAGCCATTCTAACCTTTCAGACATAAAAATACGATCGCAATTATTTTCACGTACCACCTCGCTTCATAGGAATAAATATTTGGTAGGGGTGCCAACTACTGGGCTTAGCAGTGTTAATAACTTGTACAGTGTTACACGTAGTGTTGTAAATAAAAAATGTTCGTCTTTTCTAAAACTTTTGTTATATTTAAAAAGCACGAGCCTTCGTTTATTCTAAATTTCGCTTTTTTTCAAGGCAGCAATTTGTAATACTGCTAATGTCTCTTTAAGCACAAATTACTTTCACATAGGCAATTAAGAAGTAATATAAACTATTTTTTTGTTTTTTGTGAGATATCCGGGTTGCTCTGTTCTCAGTGTTGCCAACTTTAATATATATATATATATATATATATATATATATATATATATATAATAAATCACAGCCATATTCAATCCACTAGTGGATGAGGCCTCTCCCCGAAGGGAGGAGTTGGTCTACTGCTCCCACGCTGACCAGACGTGGTGGGAGAGGAGAGCCGGAGCTCTCACTGTGATCGCTACCTCTTTATTCAGGTAGCTCCCCAATTGGCCCCACGACGCTGGGTGGACGCCGCACAGGCAACACCATCTGGAGTACTGCAATGGTCACCCGTCCAAGCACTGACCAGACCCAGAGCTGCTTGACTTCGGTGATCTTACGGGAACCGGTAGACCAACTCGGCTAGGGCGTTGCCATATATATATATATATATATTTTAAAGCTTCCATATCGTATCTGCCCCGATGTTATGTTAGTTTAAACATCATTCAACACAATAGAAGAAAATTTTGGGTGTCTCCGACTTCAAGCACCCCAGATGTCAGTGTTTACAGCCTATTCTAAAATTCAACTATTAGAAATGTCTTTATTAATACAAATTTACACGTGTGCATTGATTTACACAAAATTTGACATGTGCATTATATGCTGGGACAGTTCATACGGTTACTTCGGACGCAACAGTTGTCAGTGTTGCCAACCAATTTCAGAAATTAAAATTTTTAATTGCTTCCATATCGTGGAACGTATTAGGACCAAACTTTGTATTTACATACTAGGACGCGTCATAGAAGTGCTTCAAGTCCCACAGTTGAAAGTGTTGCCAATCAATTAAGAAAAATATATTTACTTCTTCCATTCAGTTCAACGTATCCGCACCAAGCTTTGAGTATACATATTCAACACAATCGAAACATACTGCGGTTGTTCACTGTACCCAAACATACAGTTATCAACGTTGTCACGCTATTTTAAAATTCAGTTTTTCAAATGGGCCCCCATACTGCTAAGTGCCGATTCTTATACTTTTAAAAAAAAAAGTCGGGGGAGGCTTTGAAATAATACTTCTCAAAGCCCTATTTCAACAGACTCGTTAGAAGAAACCTATATGTAGTTGCTTGTTTATAGGAGTATTCATTACGCATTTACACAACTCTTTTGAAATACGCAATATAACATAAAATATTTTTTTATTACACTGTCTCTATCTGTACATATTTTCACAGTTCGGGGAGAGGCTTGGAGCCCGGAGCATGATTGAGCAACGCCCTTGTGCTTATAATTCCCCGTGCCGATATGCATACACAATGTACTAGTAAACGCAAAAATACGTCTCTGCCCTTGAATAGAAGCAGGTTATTTCCCGGGATTTTGAGCTAAAGATAATTGATTTTTGCGGACGGTAATTATGATAAAAAATAGATATAAAAAACAAAATTAAAAAAAAAGAAGAGCCGCGTTACAGACCTATAGGTCCTGAGCCAGCCCCAACGCCATCTATCCGCGCTTGGTGGAACTGCATCCACCTGAGTGACGGCAGTGTAGTCAGCGCTGCGCGCCACGAACAGGCGTATTAGGGGCTTACCAGACCTAGTGACCGTCACGTCTTTATTCACGTGACTCATCAGTTTTCCTTACGACACTGGGTGGACGTCGAAAAGTGGGACTCCATCCGGGAATTGAACCCGGGACCACGGGGACACGAGTCCAACGCTCTATGGAGCCTCTCAAAAAATAGATATAGTCCTTGAATAATACGGTAATTGGAAATAAATGCATTGTATATACGGGATGAAAGCATATTTAGATAAAAAATCATAGTTTTTCAGTTCACAGTAAAGATGTCGTTGAACTTACATTATCTCTGGAAACTTAAATTCTTCCTATAATTCAAAATAGGAATTATATTATTATTCCTTTTTCTTATTTCTTCAGTTTCTTCGAGGACCAAATAACTTCAGTGGATATGTCATTAGTTAATTTCCTTATGTTTGTCAGGATGAAGATATATAGGAAGTACAGCAATGTAGCAGTGAATGCATAAATAATCCCATCATTTGCCTCGTGCGGCTGCAGGAAAACAAAGCAAAAGTAAATTGGGATAAATATGTGAAAGCTTAACTCCAATTCTGCTGATTACATTGATTGTATCTGCAGCGTAAAGCATTAAATACTTGCTGTGTGAAAAAATGACATTTTGAAAACGAAACATGAAAAAGAACAAAAAATACTTCTCATAAAAAGAACACGTATTTTTTACACATCTTCAGGTCTCGAACACATGGTGAATGTTAGTGCCAATAACCAGGCATGAAGCGGCCAACAACTGGTCAGAGATTGTCAACAAATAGGCCATTTTGCTGTTTTGAAGAAAAAAAATTATAAACATGTTCTGTATTTTTATTGTTTCAGAGTACAATCAATTTCAATTGCAAAATTTGTACCGAACAGACAGACAAGGAAGCGAAACGTGTTAATAAAATGACAGTGGTCTAAAAGTGCCAATAAGTTGTACATGAATTCGTTTTTGTTTAGTGTTACGTTCACCCGACACTAGGAGCGCTACTGTCTGTCAGATGGGCTAACTGAACCATCTATGTTTTTCTCTTTGCCGAAGATAACCAGAAGACAAGAAAGCTGAGGAGATATTTATTGATCCAGAGATTAAGCAACTCGAAAAGGATAATGAAAAGGAAATCGAACTTCCATTAACAAGCAAAAAGGGGGGAAATACTAAAGGCTTTTGAATAGAATGTCTCGCCACAGAAAATCGTTTACGTAGAAAATGTAAAAAAAAAAAGTTACTTGAGAGCACTCGTATACGTAGTTTCTCGTTATACGCATGTTCAGCATTTTAATCACTTCCGGAAAAGTGAAGTCAGTTTAGATTTTTTGTTTCTTACGCGATCCAACATTATGCAATGTCTCACATATGGACTTACGACTCGAGTCGCTCGTCTTTTGAAAATGTGTCCATTAAGTTCTTGGGATACTCAGATAATACATATACGGTATATAAAAAGATCGCAGAATGTTATTGCAACCAGGAATAACATTTAATCTGAAGTGTATTCTTTGTTAATTTTTGGTACCATTAGTATGGAACACAACGAGCGATTTCACCATAATGTCTCAGTCACTGAAGAATGTTACATTGTCAAATTAAGTATTATAATTCTGGCAGATTACTGCTGAATTATCCAAAGATATGCTTCAAAAATAGAATGCAAGAAGCAAATAAACGAGATGTCAAATTTCAACGAGGTTCGTGCATTTTCTTTCTCACAAAAGACGTCATAGAAACGAAGAGGTCCACATCCATCGTCATTCAGAAATTTTCTGTGGAGTGTACAATGTGTTTTCATTTGCGGTACCGTATTTTTCTAAATTAATGGCATCCTCTGGTTTATTTGAATGCCAATCGACGGACAGATGTTCACAAAACAAGTAAATTGTGCTTTTTATGTTATTTAAAAAGGAGAAATATGTACTAAATACATTATATCGTTGAAACATTTGATTTTATGTGAAACCAACCGAAATATGTAATTTTATGTGCTATAAAATTGCCAAGGGTTTCAGAACACATGATCCGTGCAAATACCAATTCTCAGAGGTCTGCTAGGCGTTAAAAAATATGTAAATACATAGGAATCCGTGCCCTAATGATAACATATCTAGACGTAAATACGAGTAGGATCATTTTGAAAGAAAAATAATACAAATTTGCCCGGTAGAAATGGCTAAGCGATTGGACAATTTTTTTTATGAAACTAAACTGAACACACTCAATTCATATAGAGGCCTATTGTGAAAATTCACACACAATGTTTACTGTTTAATTACAGTTTTTTGACTGTAACTCCTCTTTCTTTATTGAATAATATACTTACAATCTTTTCTAGATATATATTAAATAGATCTAGCGGAGTACAACATTATTGCCTTACTCGATCTATTTATTGTAATTCCTTCTGTCAAGTCAGCCTCTACTCTAAGACTCATTCGCTACAGGGTGTTTACAAATGATTCATCGGGTTTCATGAGTTTATTCAAAAAAGACTAATAGACTTACAGTGAAACAATATCCCTCAAAAGAATCAGAAACTGTTTAAGTGTTAACGCGTAATTTCTCATACATGTAACTTTCACCACTTTCACAGATGGCATCATCATCAAAAATGCTCTATGTGGTTTCCTTTGGTCACTGAGTGCTGATTTTCAAACATACTTGCCTTACTCGCGATTTGGGTGAATAGCCAATTGAAACACGTGTTACACCACGTAATAAAACTACACCGCGGAACACCACGTGTTCCAATTGTCTATTCACCAAATCGCAAGGAACGCAAACTTTCATGAAAATCAGCCCTTAACCGAGGCTACCTTGCCACGCCTAAGGGACCATAAGCCGTTGATTGCGACACTGCGGCAAAAACATCCACTTTTGGGGAGTTGCGTCATACTGCACTGTTACAAATGTGGTTGTTGTGTGCCTCAAATGCGAATGCTGTCTTCTGAATGTACGTTGAACTGTAACAACTGACTGACACTTTTCGCATTCCAAGACAGAAAACGCTTTTTGTTGTCCAGACGCCATTTTCGCAACTATTGCCATCTGTTGCTTGTCGTGAAAGTTATATGTATGAGAAATAACTCGTTAAAACTTGGACAGTTTCTGATTCTTTTGCGGTATGTTGGTTTGCTGTAGGTGTCTTTTGCTTTTAGTCTTTTTTTTTTAAGCTCACGAAACCCGATGAATGATTTGTAATCGCCCTGTAATTTAACTATATATTCCTTATAAGCCTTCGATCTTTTATATCTAACTTATGCTGTTTTCTCAGTTTGAATTTTATCTATGCCCTTTAGGTACCGAAGGCTTATCCTGGATAGGGTAAGGAAGAGAAAATTAGGGGAAGTAGTGAGTCAGAGTCTAGTTTGAAGATACCATCCCGACATTAGACCGATGTGACCGGAAAAACTTGGAAAACCTCAATCTTGATAGTCGACCACTGGGGTCGATCCTTTCGAATGCGTAGCTTAAGCCCTATCAGCCAAGCTACGGTCGCTTAGCTTAAATTATTCTGTGAATATTGGTTGATATTGTATTTTTTCATAAATTATAAAGATTGTTAATTGTTTAAAATGATATAACTTATGTCAAGTTCTTTACTGCTGTACGACATGTCGTCCTTCATTCAAAAGCTGCTATATGGAAGTTTCTCAACTTTACAGGAGAAGAGAAAAACTGTTTGGCTTATACCCTAGACCATATATACTCAATGCTTATACACTATGTAAGTTATCGCCATCGAGCTCTACGTAACGATACTGGAGTGACTGCTTGGTATCCAGTCTAATCCAATGTGAACCAATTTTTTCAGTTCTAATTCAGTTTTATACGCATTTTGTCGCTATGCCGCCCGTTTTATGATTTAAATCTTAATTCCTGAGTTATTCATATAATAGTATACCGCACTTTGCATATAATGGAAAATACGGCGAACAATATTTACGTTTTTTTTTGTAAGAATTAAGAGAAATTAAAAACGGACCGCATAGCGATATCAAGCGTAAAAACTGAGTTAAAACCGCAAATTTGATCCATATTGGTTTAGATTGGAAGTGGACAAACGAGATTAAGTGTCCTCTCCACTCCCTGGCTTCATATTTTCATGAAATTTTCAGTGGAAGCAATCAGTCCAGTATCGCTTTTCGATAGAGGTCATTTGGTTACCACAATGCTATTTTGAACAAAGATGGCTTGGCAGTCAAATGATATAGTGGGTGAACTTCTTTTTAGAACAAGTGTAATAAAGTGAAATTTCGAACCATCGAGCTCTATACGTAACGATACTGGAGTGACTGTGTAGTGTTGAAAGATAGACACCAGAGCAAATATTTAAACTCGTTTGTCCACTTCCAGTTTAATCCTATGTGGACCAAATTTTCAGTTCTAACTCAATTGTATACGCTTCTTATCACTGTGGATCTTTTTTTTTATTTTCATATAATAGTGTACCGTACTGTACATATAATAGGAAATATTACAAATAATATTTAAGTTTTTTGCAAGAATTAAGACATAAATTAAAAAAAGGGCCACACAGCGATATCAAACGTATAAAACTGAGTTAGAACCGAAAATTTGGTCCATATTTCTTTAGACTAGAAGTGGACAAACGAGCCGATCCCTAGCTTAATCATTCATGACATTTTTAATGGCAGCAGTCAGTGCAGTATCGCTTTTAAGTTCCGAACAGTACCAAAATCTAATTTTGGAACAGTACCAAAATCTAATTTTCCACTTAGCAGGTTTTGCACGAAGGGCGACGATTTACAGTTGGTACGAGCTTTTGAGAACAATGAAATTTTCTCTCTATGCAGATATACATTTAAAAGACTTAAACAACACACATAGTATACGAACTAACAGTATGTAAACTTGTCTCATTCCAGGCACCATGTTCCTTCCTTTAATCACGGCCTTGCTGGCATTGGAATCTGTTAAAGGAGAAGGTGCATACCCAAATACAGCAGCATATGGAAATCCTGCTGGAGGAAATTACTACAGTTATCCATCTCCAGGATTCAGCGTTCAGTCTGGATATGAAGGATATCTAGTTCCCACAGGTGATTCTTCAGGGTTGATAAATCTACTGAACACACCAGGAATTGCTGACACTAAACTAAACGCAGAGGAAGCCGCAGCTGGAGCAGGACTTTTAGGCCTACTCCCTCTTTTACCACTTGGACTGAAATTGCATTTTAAATTTGGTTTCTTTGTTCTGGGAGCTTTATTCTTGTTGTTTGTTGGAGGTGCTGCCACTACTGCCCTCTGTTCGTTCACTCCTCTATGTTCTATTAGTTTCCCATTTTTGAGACGAAGAGAGTTTCAGTCGCTCTTCACTACTGACAGGCTTAATGATCTGGCGCAATTTGTCGCGAAGGCCGTTGACAAATACAACAGAATACAAAAGAAGACGATCAACAGTAATTCCATAAATGAAGAAGAGAATGGAGAAGAAGTAAAAGAAGATGAAAAGAAGGTAGAAGAAGAAATAAGTTCAAATGACATTGATCAAACAGTGTTGTAGGTTTTTTGTGTGTTACTATGGAAAGGAAATATGATTTTGCCCTGAGTCATTTCAACGTTTATGGAATAATTTATAGGTTGTTTCAGACGTGACGTCATTAACTTATCCAAGGATTCCATCTTAGTATGTACAGTCAGAATTTAGAACAGTGCTATTACACGAAATTTAAATATTAATATGCTAATTTGGTTAAATATAGTATATTTTTAATTAAGTAACACAAAAAAGAGTATACTCCCTGTTTTAGAAGCTGATCACTTTTATTTTAAGTCTTTCCCACTCTTTTAAATTCTGTCGGTGCATACCAAGATAGCAGCCAGGCGCTGTTACGTTCGGACTCAATTGTTTTTATTTTGGCCTATTCTTTAATGCCAACATCCTTGGATAAGCCAATGACGTCACGTCGGAAGCAACTTATAGTTTATTCTATAAACATTTGAGTCATTTCGCTTCTCAGTCGATATAGATGTGTTTTAAAATACAACCTTGCATAAAATTACACAAACTTTAAATGTTTCGTATGGCGGTCGTCTAGTGATAATGGTGTTGATAGTTTAAACTTTTGTGAAACTATATTTTTCAGCGCTTAACGTAATCTTTGTTTACATCTTGAAGTTGGATGTTTCAGTTTTAGACATAACTCGAACTTCAATATTTCTCGATTGTTTCAATAACACAAATTTGCGAACTCCAAACAGTGATTTAAATCTGAAAATATTTAGTGAAAGAGAAGCCTCTTGTGTAAAATCAAATATCGCTTTGGAAGAATAGGAAAAATATAGGACTAAGATCTTTAATGTCTTCACACAATTTTCCATCATATTATCTTTGTCGCATCCAACACTTCTAGCATTTTCGCATTAGAGGTGTCAGAAACCGAAAACTTAAACATACATTACAAGTGTTTTTACTCCACATAGTGTCTCTTAGCTTAAATTCCTAATTACATTTTGGATAAAGATCCTTGCATTTATGATAAATTCACTCACTCAGTCACCGTAAGTCTACATTATTGTAATATTTTATTTATATAAATAAATGTGAAATATTTATTATGTTAGAGTTTATTTAACATTCTGTGACACATGTGAATCATTAAAACAAACAATGGCAGTTAAAATGATATGCACGAATGAACGAAGACATATTTTTGCAATGAAACGTATGTGTAGCCTTATTGAAGATTTAATAGACGACAATTACTTTAATAAGTTGATGGGTACGATGTTTAGCTGTTCGGATCTCTATTGGAATTTGAATGAAAAAAGCAATGTTGCTCTTTGGAAAGTAGAAATATTCATTTGGAAAGCAGACACTACTAATTGTAAGGGTATTGTATATTATCTTGGATCTCTATACCATATGAAAAATGAAATTTATAATGTTTATTAACATAGTTCGCTAATATATATACAATGCAGAGTAGAATTTAAATCATGATCTTTTAAATTATATACAAAAATGAAACCCAGTTTAAGTTCATATGTGTATTCGTCTATAAGTTATATTTCGTACGTGACAAAGTAAAGGTTGTGCATGAGTTTTGCTGTATGAATTTTTTGTTACTTATATAGTACTAAAGTAGTTAATTAATGTGATAAAAAATATTACACTATAATTGTATTCATTATTCATAATCTAGCATTTGATATTTATTAAAATCCATGTATTTAAACAGAATAAATTATTTCATTTTTAAGATTTCTTTTGTTTTGATAAATCATTACCTCGTTATTGTTCGATCCATCACAGTAAAAAGAAAAGAAAAACAATTTCTTAAAACTGAGAAACAAAGGTTCTTATCTGTGCACCAAGAAATAATTTTCTTAGAAACGAGATATTATCATTCTCATTTAATAAAAAATGAGAACATGCTGGTTTGGAAATAAGATTACTTATCTTATCCCCAAACTGGTGTAATCTCATTTCAAATTAAATGAAAATACCAAAATCTCGTTTCTATGAGAATTGTTTCTCGATGCACAGATAAGAACTTTTTTTTTCATCTTTAAGAAATCATTTTTATCGTGTTGTATTATAAAATCATGTCTTCTGTTCGTATATTGAAATAATAAATTTATACGGAAGCTATGACATTCGAATAGTATTTGTCAGTTTATGATGTAATATCGTTGTTGGGCCTGAAAAAACAAAAACAAACGCTAAGTGTAAAAATCTTCACTTTCCAGCAGAAAGGAGAAATATAACCAATGTTCACCATACGTATAGAGTATATGGCTAAACATTCGGAAACAGCACAATTAAGACGTGTAAATGAAAAACGACGAAAGTGCGAAAACAACATGACCTCGTTTTTGCTTGTTACATAAATTATGCTCCCAAGTATTTAAATTTGTTTACTTCTCTATGTTCTCATTCTTGATGGTTGTGTACCTATTTCTCTTATTCCCTGTGTTTCGGCTTCCTATTATGTATTTTGTTTTATGTATGTTTACATGTAGATGTCATCGCACGCTTTTTCTAAGACATCGGTGTTACTTTAAGGTGTCTCTATATCTACCCCTATTAAATTTACATCATCCGCGTACACGAACAGTTGATTCAAGTCATTCAACGTTAGTGCCTTTTTGTCCTCTTTTATTTTTAAAATCGCATATAACATTTTATTTCACTTCCAAGTCGATGAAAGTATTGAAAGGGACAGTGTTTTTAACTATTCGAGCAGAATACGAAAATGTTCCAGTATGCCCTCTCTTGAAATAGGGAATCCCCCATATTCTTTTGCAGAGGAGACCAATAGCTGTACGAATTAAAGAGTTCAACTATAGAAGTTCTTGAATAAAATAAAGACTTTTTCCTTACTTATTTACTCAGATAAATGAAATAATATAGTTTCTGATTTGTATCTTTTAGGCCATCTTTTCATAAAGGCGCTCGTCGCGTGCTTTGCTTGCGATTTCTATGAATAGCCAATAGAAACCCGTGTTACACGTAGAACATGTACTTTAACACGTGTTTCAATTGGTTCCTCAGCCAAATCACAAGAAACGCATGGTTTGCATTAAAAGCTAGCCTTACGGTTGGCATTTTAGCGACGAACACGTGGAACATTATTTTGGAAGATGTAAGAAAATCCAAGTTTTGTTCTTTAATTGTTGATTAAACTTTTAACATTACCAAAATTGATCAAATGAGTGTCATTTTGCACTACGTTGACATCGATTACCAAAGAAAACTGGAGGTGAGAGAAAGTTTTTTTTTTCGGTGCGATTTTTATAGTCTGGACAAGCATGGATCACAAGATTACCACGAGTCGATCGAAGATGCTTTGCAAATCAATAATATCGAAATTTCCAAGTACAGGGGTCAAGAGCACAATGGTACTTCAGTTATGAGTGATGCTTATTTCGGCTGCAAAAAGAATTAGTGATGATGATGAAGTAGACAATATTCTGTATGTTCACTGCTGTGGTCATAATCTATAGCTACTAATTGGCTACTAGTTGGGTCTTGGCGAAGAAATGGCCAAAACTGTTGAAGAAAACTCTGAAAAAGTTATGCTTCATAAGGCAAGGTGACCAGCTACCTTAAAGAAAGATACATCGACGTTGTAAAAATGTTGACAACAATTTATTTGACAAGCTAAAAATCTGAGGAAAGGAATGGAGCGGAATCACTTCAGCGAGCACTAATGGATTTACAAAAATCATTACACATAATGTAAAATCTTAGAAACAAGTTTCAGGATGTCTTAGAAGTGGCATGAAGATTATGCCTCAAGCTGGGGCATACCAACCGAATTCACTCTGAAGACTTAGATTCAGGTAGAAGATTAGATCTAACAGAAGATCATAGCTTATAGGGAACGCGAGATTCACTTGGACAAGATGTAAAACAAATTGTGTGCTCTTATACTAACAAATGACCAATAATGCAGCTAAGTCATCGGCATACTTCTTTTAATTAAGAATTCCGAATAATCCAATCAATCAGGGATTCTACCAGACCCCCAACATTCTACAGGGATGTCATCATCAAATTCCCGAACACTCTCAACTTTAAAATTTTTATGGTAAAAGTCGATAGAAACCTTGTAAAATTCTATTTAAACCCTACTAACTCCTAATTTGTGCTTTACACACCCTAACTGGATTTCCTGGAAGAATCCCTGTAATGACTCCTTACTAAAACGTACACCAACTTAGGGCGCATGACATCATGGTAATAACAATAGTTCCAAATATGACAATAATCAAATAACCAACATATATTAGAGCTTCATAGGTGGTAGGCTGAGTTGTCCCACTGCGTGTAGCAGCTTTGGGGCACGTAAGCTTCCTGTATTGTTTTGTTAGTGCAACGAATATCCAGCCAAGAATCCATTTTTGCCCTGAGAATAAAATTAGCCGGAAACAAAACAGAAGAGGCTCTGTGTTGAGAGGAAGGACACACAGCAGCAACATTATTCAAGTAGCGGACCATTTCGATATAGCGACGAGCTTTCATTACAAAGAGGTTTTATTATTCAAGATAGATATATATATATATTATATTAGAGGTCCCGTTACATATTCAAAAATCATAGAGACTGTAATTCTCAAGAAATTACCAAGTCATCTAACTGTGAACAATATCATAACAGCAGATCAGCATGGTTTCTTAAAAGGTAGATCAACGGCCCTCAATGAATTTTGTAATAGTGTAACCTCAAACAGATAAAAAGAATCATACTTTAGGTATTTTTTTGCGACTTATCTAAAGCATTTGACTGTGTGAAGCATGATATTTTGCTGAACAAATTACAAAGCTATGACATACGAGGGATTGCTAATAAATGGTTTAAATCTTTTTTACATGGGAGAACACAGGTTGTTGATGTTACATAAAAAAAGCCCTAACACAAATATGATTGAGAAAATACTTTTAGATAACAAAGAAATAAATGTAGGAGTTCCTCAAGGTTCGGTTCTAGTACCTCTTTTTTTTCTGTTTATATCACCGATTTGCCGGAAGGAACTGTAAAAGTATTCTCTATGCAGATGATACAAGTATAATTGTTTCGGGAAAAGATCGAAACGTGATGCAGTCGAAAGTAAATAATGTAATAGCACTAAAAGAAAAATTGTTTTATGTTAACAAGCTTAAGTTAAACGTTAAAAAAACAAAAAGTATGTGTTTTAACCTACGACCCTCGCCATACATGACTACGCCAGATATAATCATCAATAATTCAGTATGCGAATTCTCTGAAAGTCTGAAATTTTTAGGCATCTTTATTAACAATAAATTCATGGGAAGAACATATATATATATATATATATATATATATATA
>JAGDQP010000403.1:104475-168036 GCA_022664845.1 Lepisma saccharinum
GTTCCTTGGTGACAGCATGTAACAGGAACAAAGGAACTTGGCGCGAGGTGGCAAGGTTCATGATCCTCAAGCTATAAGGGTGGTGGGGATCCTAAAACTCACTACGTCCACCGCCACCAACCCTAAGGCTGTTGCCAGCTCGCGCCAAGTTCCTTTGTTCCTGTTACATGCTGTCACCAAGGAACTTGGCTCATCCGTCTCCCATTTCACACCTTTTTAGGGCTAAAGAACTTGGCTCCATTTTTTGCACCTCTGGTGTTTTTGTTCGGATTAGACCTACCCCTCAGACCTTACATTGTTATGATCATTAGCAGCTGTCACACTTAAAAACACCGAGGCCCTCATAATTTGAACAGGTCTCATGCCACCACTTCTTGCAGGCGTGACATTGTACCCAGTCCTCAGTGCTGGGTTCCGTGTACTCCTCATCACATCCGGGGCAGAAATAGTTCTCCGCGGATGATGTTGGTTGGTCTGTAGAAACACGACATCTTCCTCCTTCAGCAACTTGACCCTTAGGTCTATTCCTCTTGGAAGCTAGTTCTCTGGATGCCACAAGTTTATTCTTGAATGGGGACGACGTCATAATCACTGACTTCTTGACTACTCTTTTTCGTCTCTGTACACCGGAGTGTTTAGGAAGGGGAAAACATGCTGAAGGAGGTACGCTTACTGCTATTGGTTCATCCTGAACATCTGATGTTGTTGCATCATTCTCCTCGCTATCAGCAGAGCGCAGTTGTTGACCGGTCACCGCAGAAGGTTGGAAGTCTACACCGGTGATTCACATCATACCTAGGGCTATCTATTTTCTCGGGCCGTGCGAATCAACGATGCTGCACACCCTAAGGATTTGTATTAGGGGAACCTACTCATTTGGTCTCATAAATTAACACCGCAGCGTTGGTTTCCGGTTTCAGGGAGGTCTAGGTCCCTGATTGTACTAATTAAAACAAAGAAACTGTCTGTTTTTCTTACCTCTTTTAGTCATTTCCGAAGGACGGATTCGTTGATGCCAAGAGATGCAACGATGCTTCTTTTACTTTCTCCATCTTCCAACCGTGTCCTACATTCATTCATCACGTCCTCCGTAAACACAAGGGTTCGGCTCGACTTTCTTTTGTAGTACGACATTATTTATTTTAGAATAAACAAAAATAACGACATACTGTACAAACTGATTGACAGACAACAATTTCAAGACAGCGAAAGTTTGCATTTACTAATCTATACAAGTGAGTGTTAATTACCTTCCATGTTTTAAATGGGACTAGTTGTACGGTTTCTAATGCAGCTGAAGAAAGATTTTTTTAGGGCACTGTATAACTGACATCAGAATTCGAAAAGAATCGAACAAGGTGTTTTACTCGCATAGTCAAATTTAATTGTATAAATAGTCCTCCAAGAGTACGCACCACCGGTCCCTAAGAGTGCGCGCGTACTCTTGAAGGAAACAAAATGCGTACTCTTAGAGGAATTCCACACATTTAACAAATCTACCACCAGGGTTCAGTAGTTTGCAGACATGATAATCTAATCCACCATATTTCCAAATTGAGATTTATTACCTAACACATGACAATAAGTTAAGAAATAGAATCTATCTGTATTCCAATACACACACTAATTAGTGGGAACTCAATTATTACACTGAAAGTGTCGAAACTATTTACTTATCAATAAAACGTAGTGAACAGGCGCTGTCAGCAAACAACTTGCGTACAACCACCTCTCACACAACGACGTTTTTTCCGGAATACCAATAAACATCGTGCAGCGTTGCCAGATCCGGGAAATCGCTGTTCGTACTCTTAGAGGCCGCGCGTTCTTAGAGGAACTTCCTTTATTATTGTATCTAGTGTGAAACTGCAAGTAGCATCTTGATACTTTTGTAGTATTTGCTTAATTGTAGCCTATATATATTCTATATCGACAAGTTCTATACCTGTTAACTCATACTGTTAAAGAAAGGTCTTAAAGAACGCTAATAAATCTGAATCTGAATCTTCCATGGGAATCAGCCCTAATGGTGAGTCTACATTAGGACAATTTTCTGTGCGGAAACCTGTTGACCAGCTGGACTTTCTCAAGACCACGACAACCCTGAAAACAAGGCAAAGAGAATATATATACACATTATAACTTAATGCAAAAATCACTATCTTGGCATAATGCATTAGGGTCGAGAGAGTCATCTTTTAAATACCATAAATATCTAAAAACAGCAGCAAAGAAGATCTATCTGTGACGATAAATTTCTAAGTTTCTGTTATTTTCGTTCACAAAGTTACCAGATACCTTTAGCATTGTGAGATAAAGCTCGAAATCCTGAGGTTGATAAACTTCAAACTGGTCAGATGTTGTTAAACATAGGTTTATAAAAATGTCATTTAACATGTTGATATAACATGTGCATTTATTTCTATTTCGAAACACATTAAAATAAAAGCTTGAAGTAATATTGAAATATATTGTGAATTATATCTTTAAAAAATATAATATCAACTGAAACAGTGACAAAATAACCCCGGATGTTATTTTTTTTTGCTAGTAATTATAGCTCCCAGTATCCGGCAACCCTGGGAGCAGTTATAGCAGTAACACTGCATATTGATTGAGAGAGAACATCTATAAATCATTTCGACTCTTTTAGACATTTCTTTTTATGTGTGTTTAAACCTATTGCAGTCGATTGTACCAGAAATATAGTAATAAGAAATGATGTATATATATTTTCTTTGTCTCGTTTTCTGTTCTCAAGTTCTGAGTAGGAATGAAGCGACTTTTATTTCGCCGTTCTGAGACAGTCCTCACCAACATGTACACGCACAGAATTTTGGCCTAGACTCACCATAAGAATTGTTACTCCATATTTGTTTGAATTTATAATAATTAATTCTTGAAGAAAACGGACCCTTTATTATGCACAAACTAACTAAAGATTACAGCTACCAAATCTTCATTTTGGCTCTCATCTACATCAATTATTTTGGCCATCTACTACAAAGTTGAGGCTCAGGAAGTAGCGCGTCTGACTACTACTAATCGGGTGGCTCAGGTTCAAATCCCGGCGAGGACATTGGAGACTTTTCTCACAGTGTTCCCATGCCTGGCGCTCTGAGGTGCACTCAGTTTCCTATCAAATTGAGTACCAGAATGTCCTTGGTACCCCTGGGCATCTTGTGAAGGTAAAGGCGGTTGAACGTGGGACTGACTACGCCAACTCACTTTGTACCGTGGGTCGAGAAAATGTGGAGCGCTACCTCCAGATCCCGCAAGCGATATTCACAGTGCACGCATATCGCACAGGGGATAGTTTTACCCAGGTCTCGAAATGAAAATTTTCACAAAACGGAACGCTTTACCTTAGTTAACATGCTATTGTCCTTTTTGTCTATGATTACCATATTGACAAGAAGGAACAGGAAGGTTCCAGACATTCACGAAGCGGAACGTCGTTACGGTCTGCTCCGGTCCATTTCGAACCCTGGCTTTATCTTTCTACTCCAAAGTTGAGGGGAGACGGGAGAGGTCTGGGTAACGCGGTGGCCACGAAACTGGGCAATCACGGCTAGTCCTTTGAAAATTACATTTCGCTGATTGTAATTATTGGAAGTTCTGCAGTAACTTTGGTACTGCCGGGCAGACTTTGAGGAACTCCATGAAGGCTCTTTCATCCTTTCCAATGTTGCATAGACTTCAGCCAAAGTTCCCAGAAATCGATTCAATTTCACTGTTGCAACATCTTATGATCCCTTTTGGTGTAACACGCTGCCCAGATTCTTGAACTTGTCTTTTAAAGCAACGCTTCAGTGATGGTTTAGTAGATATTTTTCTTGACCTTGCGATAACGACGCTGAACAGCTACAACAGGTGTTTCTCACAACTACAACTGCCTCCGAGTAATGTGAATAGGAACACGTATGATTATTTCTAGCAATCACAGCTTAAAGTTGAAATCTCCAACCACAAGTGTTCGGTAAAAAGAATATTCGCGTCTCGGGATGCTCGAGCCATAGTGATACCGGTAATTTTATAGTCAGAGTTGGCAACTATATTGATAAGTGATTATTGATCTTTACTTAAAGACAAAATAATTTAGGTTGAATTCAAGAGCTTCTTCGTTTTTCATATATTTAAATTCAATTTCTTGCAAATTGCCTTAGTGTTCGCAAAATTTATTTAAAATTTGCATTAATTGTTAGCTTTAAAAGACACTATACTCCATACTCGAGACGAAACTATTTGGCTTCTTTTTATCGATAACTTCACAGATCAATTATAAAATACAAAGCTCTGTAGGCTGGCAATACTGATTGCTGACAACCTTTATTTTTTTCAGATGTGCAGACTTGGCCTTGCACCTGGGACGTATGTATGTTTTATATTTAAGTAAAGGTTAGGATAACGACATGTAGACATTTTTTGTCTATGAAAGTGATATTAATACATTCCTACATCTTTAACAGAGAAAATGAGCAAATTTCCGAAGGTATATTCAAACTTTGCGAACTAAAGGGTGTGTCGAAATTTTTGGAGTTTCCTGTGAGATAAAGAAGAGGTGCAAGACAGGAGTATGATAAAACAGAGGTAAGTAGCTACTCAGATATGACAACTAGGTACTCTAAACTGTCCAAAGCGTAGTATTGTAATTGTAGCTTTACATACGGGCGATTAATGAGATGCCGGCAGTTCTGTTTCAGTACACAGCCAGTAGTAACATGTGGTTGTAGTGTTTGTTCATTGAAGTGGCACTGACATCTTAGGTAGTGTTCAAAGTTACTCTGTATATCTTAATAGGGCAATTCTCTATATTAGGTAACTCCGTTATATGACATTAAATGTAAATCAGATGTTTTTTTTAAGTATTTCTGATGCTTAGGATGCAGAATTTGAAGCCAAATCAGAGAGATGTGATTGCGAGAGCGTGCGCACCACACACACACACTACATTTTGTCCTTGCACTCACATCACCCTTTGATTTAGCATACCGTTCTGTATTGTATGCATCCGCAATAAGGGAAATAATTATATTTGAACGAGGCTAAAATTGAATATCATCTATCAGAAGTAGCTAACATGGAGAATTGCTTTCATGCCTAACTTCAACAATCCTACTTATGCCGTTTGCTGTAGTGATATTTGGTAGGTGTAGTTTAACATTTCCGTGGGGTTCGTTTTACTATATCTACACCAAAGGAAGTAAAATTTACAGGAGAAAGTAGTTACCAAAATTTGTAGGAGTATTGAAACGCAAATTAAAGTAACTTTTAGTGTCATGATCCAGTGTTATCAGGATGAAATACGTAGATATACGTGGGATTATATATGCATCCGACATAGGTGGGGCTGTGTGCCATTTTCTTCCATGCGTAAATTGCCCGGCTCCGAGAGTGAAAAATGTAGAGATATATGTCCGCACCTAATCTTACCTAACCTCCACGTTCCAATGGTCACTAATTTAAGACAGAATTCGGCAAATGAAATTACAATATAATATGAGGAATGTTCGCTATGCCATTAGTATTCCTCCGCGTGTCACCATATCCGAATAGACTGGAGTGAGTATTTTTTGTGGGGTTATCATACTATTTTCTGGATAATTACATCTCGGTTTGTGCGTATGGAAGTAACAGTGGCAATTAATTTTTAAGAACGACTGGTGTTGACCGTATAATATTGGTCACTAGGGTGATGTCCTTTGGTGTAGATAAAGTAAAACTTAACCTTTCCGTCCCAGCTGGAGTGTATATTGTGTACATGGCACACACCTGTTCTAATTACCTTCTTACTTTGCTTGTATCAATGGGTGTTTATGCACTTCAAGAACTCCAGCGGTATTTCTGTGTTATCACTTATTCGAAGATTGAAAAATGTGATACTTATGCACTCTACTGTCATATGTACCTTATTAGGCCCTGTGAGTCGTCCACTTACAAAACCTGTTAAACGAATCAAAAATGGAAAGGAGGAAATTGGCTAAATTATTTTACGGCTGTCACACAATAGGTATCATTTTTTTTAAGGCACAAAAAATTCCCGAGTTGACAGTGCCGTCGGTGGTGCCGTGTGGTGCGGAGCGAATACTCGTTGGCTTCTGCTGAGCAGTTCAAGCGTGTTGAGACTTGTGTTTTGCAGGCCCGTTTGGCCTTTCCGTTAGATAGGTCTTGTTGGCGAATAGCACATTATACAGTTTGAATATTAATGGCACAGTTTTACCGACATCTAACACTGAAAGTAGACTTTCATGATTTGGGTATCCGTCCATCATCGCTTGCTATACATCAAAATATTGCTAAGGAATTACAGTTAAGTGACCATGAGGTTACGCAGATAGAATTGAACGCATATTACCACGCAGTTTATATTCAGTGTGACACAGAGCAGACCGTGCAACGTGTTTTGGCCTTGACTAAGGGAAGTGCAGTCTTCGAATTTGGTCAGGAACGATATACCGTACCGGTCAGCAAAGTTTATGAAGATATAACGCAGGTGACAATTGTTACTTTGCCCCAGAATTACCCGGACGAGTTAGTGACGGATTATATGCTTCAGTATGGGACAATAATTCAAATCGATCGACCAAAGTTTTCCGAGCATCATATCTTTCAAAGTGCTTATACCGGCAAACGTATAGTCCATATCAGACGTAATTCAGTACCTTTGCCATATTACGGTGTGATTGGAAAATACAGAGTGCAACTGTTTAGTTCCGATACTGTACGACTCGGAACTCAGGAAAAAGTGGTATCCAGTAAAGGTTTAGACGGGTCACCACGAGGGAATACTGCCTCCCGAGTGCAAGTGCATCGTCCCATTAATTTACCAACGGGGGAACAGGTAGAACCATTGTTTTCATCCATTGACTTTCCTAATTTGGCTGCCAGGCCACTCCCGGGACGAGTAAGTAGCGAATTTGAGACCTCCCCGGCAATAGTCCAGGAAGTAACAGTGGGTTCGAGAGGAGGTAATATAGCGCAACATAGAGGAGAAGTTAAGGTAAGTGGCCTACTAGTGCATCCAGACTTGGAGATCGGTGAGGAAGCCATCCACGAGGCGTCTATCGCAGCCTGTCCAGCAGCACATAGTAACCCGCATGATCCACTGGGTATTACTCCCGTGGTGACTGAACCTCTTGTAGAACAGCCAGGGGTATTGCATGCGGACTCACCGGTAAGTTCATCTGTGGAGGATATTGGTGCGAATGTAGAGATTGTCGGCAATCACACTCCTCATAGTCGGGACATGGTCAGTAGTGAATTTCCGGGATCGTCGCCGGTGGAGGCCGTACCGAGCAACAGTACACCCGAAACACATAAGCTTTCACAAAAGGGTTCTAAACGCCAATCTCATCGTAAATTGACAGGTGTGGAGAAAAAGACAAAAAAAGGGAGTGCGGAGGTTCATGCTCGTCGATAATTTCATTTATGACAGATCGTCGTCGCTCCTTGGTAGTTCGTAAGAAGACGAAATAACTATTTCCTCGCTTCTGAAACGTCCAGATATAATTTTTTTTTTTTTTTCAGTGCCAGCAATTTGCAGTACACACACAGATTGGTTAAATATTCAACATGTGGAGTGGGAGAGTTTGTCTTGCGTCGAAACAAGTGTACCCTCATGTTAGGGACCTTTGTCTTCGTGTAATATGTTTAGTCGTGTGTTTTGGTTTCCTCTTTCCTCCCTTGGGGGAGTGGTGTAATATGTCAGCTACGCCGCAACACCAAACCTATGGTATTGCGACCTATAACCTTGCCTCAATGTTCGCTAGTCACAAGATTCGAGCTATAGAATCCTTTTTCTTATGGGAAGGAGCGGATATCGTCATTTTGACGGAAACCACAAACAACTCCTTAACATTGCATGACTATAATTTCGTAAATAATTTTTCCTCAAGTGAACCTCGAGGTGTAGGTATAGCGTGGCGAAAAGATGTACCTCTAACCAATATTCGGTTACATCCAAATGGCAGACTTATTTCAGCCACTCTTTTTGATCTTACAATCTTTGGTGTTTATGCGCCGAGTGGTAGTGCTTCGCGCAAACAGCGAGATCATTTATTCGCTGAGGACTTTTCCTGCTGGTTACACGATTCAGTGCCTCCTCAATTTCTTATATTAGGAGATGTAAACACGACCTCATCACCGGGCGATAGTACATCCCAACATTCGGTCAGTGAGAGCTATAGCGCGTTTCTCCGAGTGTGGAATTTGAAGGACTTATGGCCTCATTTTCATCCGGGGATCTTTAGTCCCACCTATTGCTATTCGGGCGGTGCGAGTAGGATTGACGTGATTTTAGCTTCACCAGCCGCGTTATCTAAATGCTCCAATATTACACACAAGAAACATGCTTTATCAGACCATTCGATGGCGGTGTCAAAATTAAATCTGCCGGCCGCGAAATTTTTCCAAAAATCGTACCGATGGAAGATTCCTTTAGAATGTTTACATAAGGACGATTACCGCGCACAGGTGACTGCTTGTGCTGAACAGGTGTGCGCGTCGTATGCATTTCAACACGCCACAGCGGCTCATCAATGGATGAAGCTTAAACAACGTATACGCTATATGTCCAAAGATTATGTTAAACGTCAAAAACAAATTGACCGTCAACAACTGGCTTACTACTACCGCCTACTGAATGAGGCAATAATCGCCCATAGCCACGGTGAGAATCATATTAAGGATATTCGACGTTTTCAGGCCTTTCTCAAACACAAAACAACTAGTCGACACAACACCTCCTACTTAATTAACAAGTTGCAGCAGTTAGGCATTCACGAACAACCTTCGGTGGACTTACTTAATATAACTATGAAGGTCCGATCCCAATCCTTTATAGATACTTTTCAAACGGCAACCGGACAGATTAGTCGTGGTAAAGACCTTTCGAGGGCAATTCTTCAGGAAGTTAAAACCAAATTCGCGCGACCGGAGCCAGGGCCACAGGCCACCACATCAGAATATACTGAATTGTTCGGTCATTGTATGGGAACCTTAAATTCCAAGGATAGGGAAGTTCTTTCTCGTCCGTTTACAGAACAGGAAGTACAGGAAGCTTTACTACAAATGAATCCGCGGTCGGCGGCGGGTCCGGATGGGTTTCCCACCCAATGGTATCTCATTTTCAAAGATCTAGTGATCCCTTATCTTGTTCGAGCTTTCAATGACTTATGGAAGGGGAATATGATATCGGACCAGATGTTCGAGGCATACGGCGTCCTATTAAACAAACGGGCAGGCTCCACATCTTCAGGTAAGCATCCTGTTACAATCAGTGATTTGCGCCTCATCTCTTTATTCAACTCTGACCATAAGGTACTTATGAAATGCATCTTTAACCGCCTTAGCACCGTTTGTAATAAAGTGTTACATCCTGCACAATATGGGATTCGAGGGACGAGACCCATCCACGAGCTTTTGATGTCACTCCGAGAAGCGATCCGGTATACGCACATCACAAAAGAGAGTAATATAGCGCTTTTGAGCACGGATTTTGCCCAAGCATTCGATAGTATAAAACATGACTATTTACAACAGGTTCTATTGAGGACAGGTTTTCCAGTCGAACTGGTCACCATTCTTATGTCGATCTTAGCTCGCAGATCGTTGCGGTTACTCATCAATCAAAGTATAGCACCGGGATTTAAGGTCCAGCGTGGGGTATCTCAAGGCTGCCCGCTCTCTCCCATCTTGTTTTCGCTCGCCCTGGCTCCCTTATTGTACACACTTCAACAGCAGTTATCTGGTCTCACCTTTAAAGGTTCTAAGTGTCAACTCTTCGCATACGTGGATGATTGTTCTTTTATTGTCCGGTCTCCCGAGGAATTACAAAGAGTCTTTAATGTAATAACAGGGGTTCAGCAGGTGATCGGCTTATCATTGAATTTACACAAAACCAAACTCATGGTCTTAAGCGCGACACATAATTTTGTGTATAACGGCACCATTATGATAGTGCCACAGATCAAAATATTGGGGATTGTGTGGGAACCTAACTTAGCGTCCATAATACAGCATAACGCGACCTCCATTGCTAACGCAATGACCGGGAGAATGATCCGATTTAAAGACGCCTTCCGTACTATCGCGGCTCGCGGGCGTTTTTTGAACACTTACGTTTACAGCATGGCAGCATACTTTCTACAAATTTTTGCTTTTCCCAAAGGTGTCTTGGCACGCATCCTTAAACAGAGTGGCTATTTTCTTTGGAGAGGATATCCTTTACGTATTCCTCGCGACATCCTTTGTCTCCCTGCGGATAACGGAGGGATAAAATTAGTAAATTTGGAATGGCAGTCCTGGGCCTTAAGAATTCACCGTTTAACACAGGCTCTCCTGGAACCCGAAGATACATTTTTGTCACTTTGGTTGTTGGACATTTTTCGCTTGGGGTATAAACCGTTACCGGTACATATTAGTCCTTGGAGACGCATTATTCCCGACCAAGTAGACGTGCTACTTTCTGTTGCCTATAGTTTTGTCGACCCAAATTTTCATGTCGTGCAGTCGGTAAAGAAAATTTACCAGGGATACTTGTCCACGCATCTTCACAATTTGCATCCGGATCGGAGTAGCAAACATTCGGTGCATGATGTCCCCGTCTGGAGGAACTTATCAGAGGTTAGGGCCTGGCCTCTTCTTTATGATGTCTGGTTCATGTTGATCCATCACGTCATACCGTACAGAAGTAAATTATATACCTTACACATTATTTCCCATGATAGGTGCCCCACTTGTGGGGACACGGAAGACCTTTTACACCTATTAACACGGTGCCATCAGCTTAATTCGGTTTTCGGAACATTATTGGGTTGGCTCAACACTTTGTGGCATCAGGTGTTGGATTATGAGGAATATATGCGCTACATTTATAAACCTAGTCAACGTTACGGTGACACAAGCCGTCGGAAATTACACAATTGGTTAATCGCCACAACTTTATTCTTTCTTTTACAGGAAAGAGAATGGCTTACAGTGGCCGAATATAAGGTTTATATTCGCACGCCAGTACAATTTGAAGCTCAAAAGTTAGGTGATGAGGTCGTGAGACTCCACTCTATCCTGGTTTAAGCCATATGCATGCGGGTGTGTTAGGAGTGTAGAATTATGTTTTCATAATTTCTTTTTTTTTTTTTATCTGTTATTCCTTTTTTTTTTTGTTTATACTGTTAGTGTTCGGTCTGGTTTGATACGTATTATGAAATTATTGTTCTGCTTTAAAAAAAAACAAAGGAAAAAGAAGGAAGGGGGAAAAAAAAGAGCAAAAAGCTGTATCTTTTATTTGGGGAAAAAAAAGAAGAAAAAAACAAATATTTAATGCTGTTTTTGAACTCGGGGCACATTTACTGACTTTGTTCGTGAACTGTATATATCAACA
The DNA here is from genome assembly GCA_022664845.1 of Lepisma saccharinum. NCBI lineage: Eukaryota > Metazoa > Arthropoda > Insecta > Zygentoma > Lepismatidae > Lepisma > Lepisma saccharinum. The sequence goes on from JAGDQP010000403.1 coordinate 115,856, forward strand.
AGGCAACAATGAACTGTTTATACGTTTTGTAAAGTATTATTTAGAAAATAAAATATTAAAAAAAAAAAAAAAAAAAGTAGGATAGATATTTGAGGTGTAGAATGAACTTTGGCAGTGGGAATCTGTACTATTATAATTTAATTATTAAAATAAAGGTGTGAAGAATCGTGGTTTTGCTTCATCTGTGCTCTTTAACCAATATTACTTGGGTAATGCTTCACCGGCAGGCATTTGGATACAGATTGTGCTACTTGAAGTCATTCCTGCCCATATTTCGAAATAATAGTGACACGAACAAGGGGGCTGCATTTTCTCGATTTTCAGGGATGCAAGATACAAATCAGAATGTAGAATCAACTATCAAACAGAAACTCACAGAAGCATTCGAGGCAACTCATTTACAAGTGGTTAATGAATCATACATGCACAATGTTCCTAAGGGCGCAGAAACTCATTTTAAAGTGCTAGTGGTTTCAAGAAAATTTGAACAGTTGCCCCTTATCAAGAGACATCGTTTGGTGAATGAGGTTCTTGAAAATGAATTGCAGTCAGGGGTCCATGCATTGTCTATCGTGGCAAAAACTCCTTCTGAATGGGAGAACTGTGATCAGACTCTATCTTCCAGTCCAGCGTGCAGAGGTGGTTTCGGAAAATAGTTTTGAAAGGAACTAAGCAATACGTGTCTATACAGTTGTATAAATTGTACAGAGATTATAGGGAGGCTTTGGTTGATCTCGATAAGTATATTGTGTGCAACTCCGTAAGCAGTTTGTATTCTTCATAATGAATAAATTATTATTATAGGGTAATGTTTTCCAAAAAAAAAAAAAGTTGACTGTTAAAATCCGTATAATCTCACTGAAACCACTTTCTTTTTTTTTTTAATTTACTTTTCAGTTAACAGGTTTTGCAAGTGTAAAGCAAGTTAGACGGGTTTTGCTAGTGGACGTTCGGCCATTTTGCGAACGTACCCACTTGAATATGCATCTTACATTTTCAAAATATGTTAAATAAATGTTTGCAATGATGACAACCGAAAGTTTGTATCTTCTCACAGGGTCATTCCTAGTAAAATTTGATAATTATGAAAAAACATGAAGAATCGAAGTTTTGATAAATTTTTGTTATTAAATTTGAAAAATTGTGCTTAGAACAAGGAACTTAAAAACACATAATGTGAGTGACTCACGAACACAGCAACATGTTGTCATCTGAAACAAGCAAACAAACAATGCATAAAAATGCATGAACTAAAAATAGACATAAAATAAAAATAGTCTTCTGAGACGCGAAGGTTGAGAAGCTCACGCATCGATGTTACCAGAAATTACAGCATTTCGTACATTTTACGAAATTTCTATATCCTGTTCGTCTAACAGCCCATAAGGATTTTCTGGGATATTGTTTGCTTTCACAGGATCAACGTCTATAAACTGAGACTCGATGACTGCAACTTCTATCTTATTTGTACTCTTTGCGCTGTCACTTATCTTGAATAACTAATATTTTACCAGCCTAATACATAACACAATCCCTGTACACACTTCGGTTACGGTTAACTTCAACAAAGTCATGTAAATAAACAACGCACTGTTGATTATAACTGCAAGGCGGTTGAAAGCAGTGTTGACAATATCATTGCGTGAAAATCAGACCTGCCGAAATAAACTATAGGGAGAGGAAGGAGCAAAACATTGTCTTTGAATCCCCTCAATGTAAAGTTCAGAGATTTTAACAGGTTTTGCATGTGTATTGTTTCGGGCGGCCATGTTGCGATTGCGATTTAGCTAGCTTTACAAGTGAGTTTCTTTTAACAGGTTATGCTTGTGTAGCCATAGCAAATTTGACAGGTTTTGCTAGTGGACGTGACCTTCTCGTTGCATTTTGAAGTGATTTTAGAGGGTTTTGCTCCTGGCTAACTTCAGATCTTTGAAGAGAACGCCGAGACAATTAAAACTATCATTATAAGTTGATTTTTCTAAAAATTGTCGTGAAACAGGTGGACGACTCATGTATGAGTGGTTAAGCATTAAGTCACCTGTTCTTAAATCAAAGATTGCTAGTTGGGGAGTCTTGATTTGGTTGGCCGACGAGATATTGCAGTTGGTAGAGAGTTCATTATGTAACTGGGAGGACCCGGCTTGGATTCCCGGTGCCCATCATCCAGACTGAGGTTTTCCCTGCAGATATGGTCGGTACCGGAAATATTCCCGGGCGGACCAAAACCAGTACAGCTGCCTTGCAGTGAGTACTGAGTAGAGGGATCTTAAAGGCTTGGGAAAGATAACCTCGAACAAAAATATCATGGTGAGGTGAAGCAGCATCACTATTACCACTCTGAGGCTGAAGATGAATGTCATCGGCAAGGCTCGGAGATGGACAGAGGACGACATTTTGAATGTCTGCCTTTACTGCGAGGTCGTAGAACTGACAACTCTACACCGCTAAATCATGTCAAGAAATAGTAACTGATGGTTCATGGATTCTCCTGGGGTAAAATATTCCGGAGGCAAACTAGTTCCTCATTCGGATCTCGGGGCGCGGATTGCTTCAGGGGGTTCCAAGAACAGGATTAAGAAAGACCTTAGAATAGGAACGTTATACCAAATGGGCGCTTTTCAGATGGTGGTACGCGAGATCGAAAAGAACGAGTTGGACATACTAGCGATACAGGAAGTTTGGTGGGAGGGTCAGGATAGTATTCAACAGGGTAAATACACTTTCTACTACGGGGGAACACAGTCTCATAACTTCGGAGCAGGATTCCTCATTAAGAACAGTATCCTTCAGGCGGTTCAGAATATAGAGTTCGTAAACGAAAGACGTACCTGATGAGCAGTGCAGCCGATTTGAAAAAAGGTGGCTAAAACACAAGTAAATAATCTCAAAAATCTATACTTTTTTTTGTCGCTGATTACGAATAAGTCAGAGTTGCAAAATTGAACCCCTTAACAACGTTTTAACATATACCTAAATGTTGTTAATGAAACATGATGTAGTTTTTTAAATAAATGATTCCTGATTGGATTTTAGGCGGCCATTTTGAATCCAAGATGGCAGCTTTTCCAACATATTGTAATATTTACCTAAACTACTCGTGATGATACACCTTTATGACAAATTTCGTTTCTCTAACGGAAACGGTGTGGAAAATGGATTTTTTGGGTCCGCCATTTTGGATCTAAGTTGGCGTCTTTCGAAACATCCTACTAGTGATACTGTACGTTCATATCAAATTTGGTGTTTCTAGCTCCAGCGGCTTAGGCTTTGTACTCTGTACAGTAATAGGTTTGGCGGCCATTTTGGATCCAAGATGGCGACTTTTTCAACATGTAATATTTTTCTAAACTACTCATGATTAATACACTTTGTGGCAAATTTCGTAGCTGTAGCTCAAACGGTGTGGAAAATGGCTTTTTGGAACGATTCACGAACATACATTTGACTCGAACTTACAATAAGTCTGACAGCGGAACAACATAACTTCTTTTTCATAATAATATATAATAAATTAATAAAAATCAATAACAATTATTGTTTCACTAATAATTTATATTTCATAAATTATTATTTCGTAACTTTTTAAATATATTCTACGTACTTTGAGACGTTGATTCCATTTTATTTGATTATGATCTGCTTCAATCTTAAGTTTTTATACAACTTGGGAAGACCAAAACGACGTTGGGAGGACAATTTTGGAAGGATCTTCGAGAGGTAGGTGTTTGTGATGAAAACTGTCTTGATCTTGCCCAGGATAGAATCTGATGGCGATCGTCTGTTATTGCGGCGATAAACTTCCAAGTTCCCTAAGCCATAGAGTAAGTAATTAAGTATTCTTTCGTGTGCTCTTGCATACATACATTCTACTTCCCTAGAAGCATAAGTTGCAGAGGATTTTCGTTATGAGCGGTTGCTTCATCCCAACAAATAGGCAAATTCAGCCTTATCTCCTCTGTTGCCCAGCGTACGCTTTCCTATCACTTCTACCATTTCCGCAACACGTTGGATCACATTCCTTTTTTCTCACTTGTTCTTGCCGTAAGGATAATTGACTTGAAGAACAACGATTCAATATGTCTTTACCGGTAGTTCTCATAAAATTGTATCAATGAAAGTTCTGTGACATGCACTTTTATTCATTACATTTTAATTTGCTTCCTTGCAGGAATTCTTTTTATAAGAAAAATGTTTGATTCAGGAGGTTTATGGGAACGCAAATCACACACAAAACAGAATAGTGTGTAAGTCAGCCATTTTCTTTTAGTTCCATTCCTACATTAAAAAAAAAAATCATTATTTAGTTGAATAGGATGGTAAATGAAAAATAATGATTTTCGACGCGAAAACAATGATATAAACTTGATCCTGATTCAGAGTTAAAGAAGGAAAGAGTCTCCACTCATACGCTGTCCTGATCATGAGACTTCCGTGATTGCGTAGAAGGTTCGGAAGAATATAAATCAATTGTAGAATTAGAAACAATTTTCAAAAATTTATAAAGTAGTAGCTACTTGGTTATTTTACATCTTCGCTTACGTTCTTGTATTGGCGTTTAGGGATGGCAGGTTTCATAACCAAATAACCGGAAGACTTCTCTTATAGCCTCCTCGCTCTAAAGAAGAAATAGTGAATCAAATGTCTTTGTAACCGGAATGCAAGAGGTCCCTGATTCGGTCCTGAAGGTGTCCAATCTGACTAATGTTTTTCCTGGTGTCAGTCAGGAAGTCAAATGTTGGGTCGAGTTCATACTAACGCTTTACTTAACCATGTCCGCTAATTTCCATTCTTACACATAACCATGAACCTCCACAGGTTTTTCTGTTTACAGAGAAATTTGGTAAAAGAATTTGAGGTGTGTCTAAACTATAACGAATGGTACAAGGTGATATATGCGAAAGTCATTTGTCTTTTCAACACATTGACAAGTTTTTGTATCTAGATTTTTTTTTTTGTTAATTCAGCCTTCTACTTGTTTCCACCTTAGGTAATACGAACTACATTTCCGGAGATTTCGCCACCCCTTCCGTGCAGATAACCATCAGGGTATCTACCACCCTGGAAAACATAGAGAACCTTGAATACTCAGGGAATTTTCTAAAGCTGGAAAACTTAGGGAAATCTATAATTTATGAGTGGACCTGTCTATATTTTGTAAAAGCATTGCCCCAGCAAGGCGGAGGTCTTGGGTTCGATTCCCACTGCTGACCTAATTTTTTCAGTGTGTCAAAAGTAATGTAAGTAATGCATTTGCTCACCAAGCCTAGTTGTCTCAGTTATATAGGGAAGCTGTTCCAATTATAGAAGTTGTTATCTCAGATAAAAAGGTTTCATCAGTTTCACCGGTAACAGAATTTTGGGTGTCGAGGGGTTGGTCTCAGTAATAGAGATTTTCCAGTTATCAAGATCCCACTTAACGAGGTTCGACTGTATTATGACTAAAAACACATTAAACATTTCGATGTGTCAGTTTTGAACTTAAGAAATATTTCTAGTTATTTGTATGAGGTATTTAGTTATCCATTTTGGTGAAGGATGCTTAAATATATTTATAAATGGTTTAATTAATAGGTCTAAAGATGTCTGATCAAACAGTTATATAATTTTAGAATATCCCGCCCGGAGGCCTGAGTTGCCCACTGGATATATGGAAAACAAAATTGGTACACGTAATGAGGGTATATTTGGCTGTTACGAAGCAAAACATTAGTCTTTTAACACTATCTTCATAAGAAAATTTAATGAATTCCAGAACTTACATGTAGATCGCATTTTTCCAGCCAAGCGAAGCCACTTTGCCTTGAGAAGTCATGTAAATAAATCTGAATTGTGAGTGGAACAAGACCGTATAGGTTACACTGTGAGAAGTAAAATGCTTTTTACAGAATGGAAATAACTTATTTGCTTCGCAAGATTCAACAAACTGAAGTGGAGAGAGTACACAATCAGTGTTGAAAGAGAAACTGCGGAAACAAGAAGTAGGGCTTTATTTATTTATATATTAAGTTTCAGATACAACTGGAATTGCCATTTTACACTGGAACTAAAGAAACATTACTACAAACTAAATAACATTAAATTAAATTGTAATACGACAGATAACTCAGCAAATAACATAAAAAAACATGACACAAGAGGTAAACTCAGATATTGATATTTAGCGCTCGACGGAAAGTGTTTTCAGTTCAAAAAATATCAATATTTGAATCCAGATTGTTATACATATTTACAAGTCTATAGAATAAGGAGCGCTGCAGTGTACTTAACGTAGGCGTGGCACAATGAAGCAGGTTATTATTTCTTGTTATTCGCAAGGGAATACGGAAGTAAAATTTAGATACTAACTCTCCAGTTCTAAGATTCCCATTAAGTATTTTGTATAAGTACATCAAATTTGCCATCTTGCGACGTGAAGAGGGAATTTGAAGGCCAAGAACGGATAATAACTCGGGCTTGCTTAAGCTACGTACCGATGGTATTCTTTTGACTATAGCAAGAAAGAAGTTCAGGACAGAATCAATATGAGAAAGATTTGAAATACTAGCCATGTTCCAAATTGGGGAGTAATATTCAATTTTAGGGGAGATGAAGGTTTTGTTAGAACATATTCAATGTCCTTACTTTCTGTAAATCTATAAAGACCAAGTAATCGCATAGTACTGTTAGTTATAGAAGTCACGTGATCGGCAAACAAAAGTTTTTTGTCAAATACCACTCCAAGGTCTTTTTGAGAGGAAACTTTGGCGATAGGATTATCTCCAATGAAATAGGTAGATGGGATTTGATTCCTCTTTAAAGAAATAGTAAGAAAAGAAGATTTTGAGGGATTTATTTTCAAGTTCCACGCATTGCTCCAGTCCAAGAGGTTAGAGATGGAATTTTGGAGAGTCGTCAGCAAAAAGAATTGTGGTTTCAGATGACGGGAGTACGTAGAAGACACCATTCAAAATAAATAAACACTGACAATTTAAAGAACGAAGTCATGGTATGTGAGATGCGGGTAATTGGACCTGTAGTACACTCTTTCCTGCCGCTCATAATTTTCTTTGCGGGGTAACAGCGATCTATGGTCAGGAAACCTAGGCAGGCCAAAAATTTTAATAGTATTCTCAGTCACTATATTCTTTCCTCTACATATGGACCTAGGAATCATTTTCATATTGCAAAGAATAATCCAGTTACAACTCTTCTTGTAAACTCTTGCAAACTTTGAACTAGAGTAAAATATCAATACACATTGAGAAACCCTGTTACATGTTCATTTTACGATGTGCTTTTGCTATGTGGCAGTTTTTGTTTTGATTACTTTCAACACTAGAAAGGTTGCACTTACCCCACCTCACCCTGTATGAATGTAAGTTTCTTTGTGTTGATACTGTTAAAGTATTTCTTTTAGTTCAATTTGCAGTTATCTCGGTTCACTTTTGTTCATATACAGCATACCTAACTTTTTCTGGTGACTTTGGTACTTAACGAATTATGATGTTGCATTGTTTCGCAACGGACCTAAGCAATAGTCATCGTGAGACCGTATCCACCAATATGCCATACCAACTTTGATTTTGTAAGGCTAAAAAGATACTTTCACTTAAAAATTACATCTAATCACAGAAAAATACGGTATGCGTATTAGTGCACCCTTTAAGAAATTGCTTAGTATCGGGCAAAGCATGTTTCTGTTCAGTCCAAATACTCTTAAGCTCACGATTATTATCAAGGAAGTTGGAATTGAAAATATACATAACGGTTATACTGTTGGTAATACTTTACGGCTGCGAAAGTTGGAGCTACCAGATGAACATAAATTACGAGTGTTTGACAATAAGGGTTTGAGAAAAGTCTAAGAGCCGAAACGCGACGAGATAACCGGAGAATGGAGGAGACTGCATAATGAAGAACTCTACGGACTGTACGATTCACCAGTGTTGTAAGAATAATGAAATCACGACGACTAAGATGGGCAAGACGTAGCTCGAATGGGGGAAAACGATGATTATATTCGATCTTGGTGGGAAGCCGGAAGGAAAGAGACTGCTGGAAAGACCGGGATGGTGTTGGGAAGACAATATTAGAAGGGATCTTCGAGAAGTAGGTGGTGGTTGTGATGAAAACTGGCTTGATCTTGCTCAGGATGGAATTCTATGGCGAACGTTTGTTACTGCGGCTATGAACTTCCGAGTTCCGTCGTAAGCCATAGAGTAAGTAAGTATGAATTGAATGCCAGTGAATATACAAACTGTTCTTTCTGTCTCCCTTAGATATCAGTAACTGCAAGTCAGACGGAGATGAGTCATACACCGTTGGATTCTTCATGATCCGAAAGGGTGGAAAAAACTATGTCTTAGCTCTGAAACTGGCAGGTCCTTTTCAATCGCTTAGCATTCTCCATTTGTCCCTTCCCATAGGTCTTAGTAACTACAAGTCAGACAGAGGTGATCCAGATGCTGTGGATCTCAAAGGGTGGAGGAAACTATGAATTTGACTGCTTAAAAAAAAAGGCCTTTAGAGGAACATTTTATTTTATACAGGAGGGGCGCTGTAGTTTCGTGTTTAAAATCATTACTTGTTCTTGTGTATTAAAATAGGTACATAATAATGTCCAGTAGTAATATGCTTAGGAAAATATACAGCCTAGTTCTACGCATAAATTAGTATTGTACCTGCCAAACAATCAATTTATGTTGGAAGTGTTTCTGATGTGTTGTTTTCCATTTTGCAGTGTATCTTCCATTGGTTTCCATTTGATGTTCTAGTGTTTAATTGGTTCTTCGAGTCATGTGACTTTCTTCTCTTGTGTTATATGGTAGGACGTACTATACAGCCATGCAAATTAGATAGTGTTAATCTGTGTGCTACTGTAAATATATTTGGTGAGTACAGTTACTTTATATTATACAATTTGTTTATACCATGCATACCACCATGTAGGGGGACTAAAAGAAAACTTGGACAACATTTTGAAATAGACAGGCCTAGTATCGGAGATAGGGAAGTCCAAACACGTCATATCTCCACACATAATGATGCAGACTTATCTGTTTAAGCAATCTCAATCGAATTTGTTGTACACAATACTACGGTGAAAGTTTATGATTGAGCGAGTGCCGCATAGACCGATTTCCGCACGTAACGATTTCATTTTCAAGGGCCGGCCGGGTGGTCGAGCGGTCTGCGGCGGTAGGCTATCGACTCAACGGTCCCGGGTTCGAGTCCCGGCAGGGGCATGGGTGTGGATTTTAACACTTAACAGCTAAAAAGGTAAATCGTGACGGGCCGAAGTCCAAAGTTACTAAACTGGCCCATATAAAAATAAAGTTTACCAAAGTTTTTTTCATTTTCAAGGAATAAATATGGTTTAAGAGGGACATTATTCTGTCTAAACCGACACATTTTGCGGAGATTTGACGCAATTTGTAAAAACGCTGCGCTAACTCGGAATTCCTCTAGCTCTGAAACTTCATATTTTTCGAAATCTTATCGAGGGAGCTCTTTTTTTTTTCTCGTTTTGAGGCCCTCTATATGGTGGTATATTTTAAGTGCACTATTTTTTTTGAACACCCGATATGTATTTTTGTCATTTTTGCTTTTTATCTCTAATTTATGGCAGACCTATCTTTCAATGCTGGTAAATCCCAAATAGAACACAAATCTAAAGGGTGTACGCAAGTATTTTCAAGCCGAAATTCATGCCTTTCTTCAGTGGTGAATGAGGGGCCGCGGTGGCTCAGCGGTTTGAGCGCTCACCTTTGGCGCTTGGGGTCGTCTTTTCAAACCCTGCTCGTGGCATGTGGGCTTTTTTTATGGTGGACAAATACTGTGTGCGTCGGTTTTCTCGGGGTTCTCCCGTTTTCTTTCACTTTCTTCATTCCATCATCTTCCATCCGCCCTGAGCCAAAGTTGCCTAAAGGCCTTAAAAATTGAATTCAATTTCAGTCGTGGAAGCAACAAGGACATCTGGGTTACTAAGCTGTAAAACAAACGTTGTCTACGAACATACAAAGTTTAGTCAGCTCTCTACATATTAGGGACACAAAAACGAACACCGAATCTCAGTTATTTCACAGCACCTTGAAACTTTTATAATATTTCAGGGGTAAAATTATTTATATATATAAACCACGGACTGTCAAAAGAGAGAATAGTTTATGAAAACTTTTTGATTACCAAAACCCAGCCAAAATTAAATCAGGATCAAGGAATATTAAATAATGTATGGCACCTGTTACTTAAATAAATAATACACATTTTACGCTTTCATTTTTTCTTTTTGTTGATAACCACTTCGCCAATACAATCCACACCTGAAATACGAAAAAAAAGAAAAAAAAAAGCAACCAACATTTTGCTAAAGTTTTTCGTGGGTTCAGCTTAACACAACTTTGGTTAAGACTAGTACATTGCACCATGTAGCAAATTGACAAAACCTTTGTAGCTCAGCTGTTACTTTGTGTACTTATATCATAGACCTCATAATAGATAGACTTAGCACGCTTCCCCATTTCTGGCTGCGCTAAAACTAATGGGTTTTTGTTCAGAGCACGCAATTTTGAATCCATCCGCTAGGTAGCTCTGCCATAGACCTCTTAGTAGAATATGACGTTTATGGCAGAGCTACCTAGCGGATGGATTCAAAATCACTTATATGGTCATTGACAAGGTTCTTCTATCGCGTCTTGACCTGTCCACAGCACATGTTCATGTGGCTTTTTCACGACTCTGAAGCAGGACCTCAGTTTCGGCGTGAAAATATTTTCGTACACCCTTTTGATTTGAGTTCTTTTTGGTAATCATACGACGATTTCCTGTATACGGTTCCTGTATTGAAAAGTAGGTCTGATATGTTATCCTCGTTACATATTTAATAATATTGTTACATCGCTCAGATGTTTAGCGCTAATAGACTGAACACCCAAGAGCTGTACTGGAATAACTTTTATTAGTTAATTCTTAGAGCTAAAACTGGACTTTTGATTTCGGAATCAAACGTTGAATTCCACATGGGAGCAGTAGTACGCCAGCTATGGTGCCGACTAGTCAACTTCTGCCTTGCTGGTTCCCTGTAAGGAAAGTACGTTGGATGCGAAGGTAGCTTAGTTAAGAATACTCGAACTACAAGTTAAGTTTGTAATATGAAATTTAAAGGTTTATTTACAAGTTGAATTCATCATAGAGTGTCGACTACAAGAATGTTTTTAATCCTAAGAAGTTACATGGGCAATCTGAGATTGTGGGCTATGCAACGAGATTTGGTTCAAGCGGATTTTTCTAAGTTCCGACTTTACTGATCGGTAGAGTCTTTCATATCAAAGTTGAAGGGAGTGAGAACCTAGTTTATAGTGAAGCTGTTCAGTCTTACGTAATAAGGTTAGAAGTTGTTGCAAGTTCTGTCGCTGGACTGGAACTCATGTTCATCAATGTCAGAACAGTCCTGTTATTATAGGACCAAGCATCCTGGATCAATCTACAGATACTGACGTAGGTCTAAGCTCTTACCTCAATATGCCGAGGTTAGAAGGTGGGAAGATCTAGAGATTCACGTCAGATGACGCGTTCCTTGAAGGGTTTCAGCCCAGCCTACACATTTATACGTAGGATTACAGTTCTTTAATACTTTTTGTGTCTTTCCGTTTTGTAATATGCTCCCAAAGTCTTTCTGTTCTTTTAGGCACAATTATTATTCTTTTGGGGGAGGGATGTAACCTCTTTATAGCGATAAGATCAGAGACTGTACATCTTTCAAGATGTAGGGATCCAAAAATGTCTGTTCCAGTATTATTTGTTAGCATGGGCTTTTCTTTATTATTTCCTTCTGATTTGTTTGCTCAAGATTAGAGTAGTGTAAGTTAACGTGAGTGTTCACTTCTGTTTTGTCCTCTGTTGTTTTGTGATAGAAACAGTGTAGTGACCCATTTTCGGTTGGTCACAACATATCTTACCTCTCCCCTTTTTTTGTGTCTTGCTTTTCCTTTTTTGTTCGTGCTTTATCGGTAAATATTTTTCCGGCTTCGGCTTTTTTCAAAGGGTTTTATTTGTCCAGATGACAATAAAGCCGAGCCATTCAGGTCATCTGTTTCATTGTTGTGTTGGTGGGATTTTATTTTATTGTTTCTTCACTTTATTATTCAGTTATTTCTTTGCTGATTTTTATTGCCTTATTTCTTTAACAATTTTTCTTTCGTTTAAAATCTTCAAAAACAAATTGAAAGATCTGATTGTTGATTTATTTTCGTCGGAATTTCGGTGGTTAATCCACAGCCCCTTCAGCTCCTTGTTGTCTGATTTGATTCTCTTCTCTGATTAGCTGAGGCCAGTCAGTAGTTAAAACATGGTCGTCGAGTAGGAAAAGCTGCTCAAAATTTACGCTGCCAGCGAATATATATAAAAAGCAAAGGCAGGTTTGATCACGTGATTTGAAGTTTTGGATAAGCCCCCTTTTCTGCAACAGGGCGCCACGGGCCCCCTTGTTTGCTTTGTGTCTACCTGCCTGTGAGGAGAAAGTCCTCGGTGACATTGCAACAGTCACATCAGGTTGAAGTCCTTCAGGATTGTTCTTCAGGTAGTTGACATAAAAAAGAAAGAAAGAAATTGATATTTGTCGTCGTCTTTACGTATTATTAGGCCTTTTAGATCCCTTAATAGCGAGGCTATAAAAAATGGACCTTATAATCCGGGTCCGTCCATGTCCAGAAATTGAATCTAAGTAACCTCAAGGTGTAGAGGTGCTTGAGATGTTGTTAGGAAGGTATTAACTGGACTAGCTAAGAACTTCGGAAACAGTCTTGATTAATGCATTAATTCAGTGTTAACAATTTTTTAAAAATCGGTTATTGAAAATACTTCCATTCCGATAGACGTATCTGCACTAAACTTAAACATTGTTCGACACTATAGGAAAATGCTGTGGGTGTTTGCGTCCCGTCAACACCCCATTCTATAAAATACATGTTTTTCAAATTTGTTCCATTATGTTCCAAACATGGCATAAATATTTTTCAACGCAATAGAAAATACTTTGGATGTCCCCGTCCCCGAAGCATCCCGTTGTCAGTGTTGCCAACGCGTGTTGAAATATGTATCTTATGAACCACAAGGTGTAGACGCAGAGGTCTTGGCTTGACTAGCTCAAAGCTACCGGAACCGTCATGATAAGGGGCCGCAGTTGTCAGTGTTGCCAGCGATTTTAAAAAATCATTTTTTTTTCAATTTGTTTACATATCGTTAAACCTATCCACATCCAAATTTGACAAAGACTTTATTCGATACAATAGAAAAGTGCTGTGGGGTTGCGCGTCTCTAAGCACTCCAGTTGTTAGTGTTGCTAACCCATTTTGTAAAACTAAATGATTGTGTGTCTGAAATGAATCAATGGACCGGAGCGTTTGCAATTGTTGTTAGAATCTCAGCACTAACTTGTTTCCTTCTTGTCTTCGTATTACCTTTTAGATCAAGTTCCTGATGAAGAATTTTGGAGGATTCGAAACATTGAAACTGATGGGTTCTATCACTAAACAATGGAGGCCAAACACACTTTGAATTGTAGTGTTTTTTTTTGCACATCGTGCTCATACAGAGAATAGGTTAGTTTAATGATTTGTATAAGATTTTGACTTTTTCTCTGAACCTGATTTCTTGCGTTAAGTAAGGCGACTTTGGCAGACTTGGCGCTTTACATATTCTCGACCTACGGTACCGAAGTTGAGGTAGAGTGGTTAGTCCCGCACTCGACCGCCTTTACCTTCACAAGGTGCCCAAGAATACCAAGGACACTCGGGTACTCAATTTGATAGGAGGTTGAGTGCACCTCAGAGATCCAGGTATGGGAACACTGCGAGAAAAGTCTTCAGCGTCCTGGCCGGGTTTTGAACCCGGGCCGCCCTATTCGTAGTCAGACACGCTACAGGGATGACAAAATTGAAATATACATGTTAGATTATCTGAACACGTTAGGGACGCAAAAAATGAACAGCAGTCTCGGATATTTCGCAGCGCCTTACAATTTCCCTACATAATATTCCAGATGTAGAATTATCAAAGAATCGTGCCTCTCCTCAAGGGAGAATTGTTTGTAAAAGCTTTTCATTAATAAAAGATGGCTTAAATCTGGGTCAGGGGATATTGAATAAGGTTATGACATCCGTTACTTAAATAAGTAAACACACATTTTACGTTTTTTGTTTTCTTTTTATTGATAACACTTTCCCGACATGTACCACACAATGAATTACACTAGATTATCGTTTAACCGAATGTGATGAGGCCAAGGTTGATTCGGTTAAACCGGAAACATAGCGATTTACATACTGTACTTCAGTACCGTACTAAACATTAAAAAGAACAACTTGATTTTAAAGTAAACTAAACTATTTTTTTTTTAAACACAGGCCTATTACTGTAATGTAAAATGTAGCATCTCCAAACTGCTAAATTCAAAATTTTATTTTCTCTTTCGTCGGGTTTCGGTTAATCCGGAAATTCAGTTAATCGTGATTCGATTAATAGGGACTCTAGTTTTTTTTAAAAGTAACATTACGAAGGGGTGCTGATAAGTCTTTAGCTTTGCCCCCTTCCCATTTTCCGATTTTAATAATTCTTTTTTAATTTGAAAGCTACATGTTTCTAGATGTTTCTTACCAAAAACCAAATCAATGCAGTTTGTGTAAGCCATCTGAAAATAAACTTTAAGTTGGGATATCAAACCATGCATTTAAAGCGACAATTGCTTCAGAAAAGTTGCTGAATTTTTGTCCCTTCAAGTAAATTCATTAAATTTTGGGAATAGGTGGTAGTTTAATGGGGAAAGGTCAGGTGAATAGGGTGAGCTATTCAAGGTTTCAAACCCTAACGAAGCTAATTTTCATTGAAATATAGCTCTTGTGAGGGGATGCGTGGTTGTGAAGATAGACAACTTTCAAAGGCATTTTTTCTTCAACTCTGAGTGAAACCTGTCCAATAATGAAGCATAAAAGCCCCGGTAATATTGTAACCTTGTTGTAGATAATCAACACAGATTACCCATTCCTTATTCTAAAAAAAAACACTGGCAAGCACCCTTGCACTTGATTTTTGAACACGAAAATTTTGGTCTTGGTGAACCATTCTTTTGATTGTATTTTTTTGTCTCTGAATCATACAAAGAGATCCATGTTTCATCCTCCGTGACAAAATGTTCCAGAAAATTATTGCCTTTCTGCTCAAAATGGCTCTGGAAGCTCTGCAAACATTTCGGTACCTAATTGGTCGACAGTTTTGCCATGTGAAGATGATCACGAATAATGACACCAACACGTTCACGGGAGAAGCCTAGGACCTTTGCTATCTTTTTGGCAGAAATTCGTCGATCTGCGAGAAACATTTCATGAATCTGTTCAATAGTTTCGGGCACAATCTCTATGGTGGGTCTCCCAGGGTGGGGTTCATGTTCAGTGTCAAAATGTCCTGTCCTAAATTTGACAACCTAATTCATAACTGTAGCATAACACGGGGCGTGGTCTCCCATTGGTTTATATAGCATTTCATCATAAATGGTCTTTAAAGACTTACACTGAAAGAAGAGGTACTTGATCAGTGCACTGCTTTCAAGACTAACTGCCCCGTCATCTCAACTACTAATCTGAATAGAAATAGTTCCATTGGTATCACTGATTTAGTTTTCGGTGACAGACATCTAGAAACATGTTGTTTTCAAACAAACTAACAAAAAAAAAAAAAAGTCGGAAAAAGAAGTGGGAAAAGCTTAGGACTTATCAGCACCCCATCGTACTGTAAAAAGTTTTTAATAGGTTCAGCTTTATATACTTTGGTTTACATCATCAGTCAGTTTCTTTCAGCTTACCTTCGATTGTCCAGATATTCGTCGTAGCACAAATACACGATAAAAATTCTGAGAACATTAAAAGCATTCATAACGATAATATTTTCGTGTCGCTAGACTTACGCTTCATCAGTCGTAGTTAAGGTAAGGAAATATTAAGATAATCTGTCTGGATGGTCTAGATGTGTCTGTCTTCAACAAGGAAAAGTTGCTTCTTGCTGATGAAATTGTGTGCTCTGATGAAATATCGTAAGCCTTGTCAGAGATATCTGGAGAAGCAAAAACTGTTTTTTTTTTTATATTTGATTTGCAATATCATTGAAGCTGGACGGTACCTCATAAAAAAGTCACCTCTCGTTAACAAACTTGTTGAAGAGTTTTGTATACCAGCAACCAAAAATTCGTGTAACAAAAGCCAGCAAGGAGGTGTTGTGAAGATAGCGACATCTCTTACTTTTAGACATTCGTGCTGATACACACACTCGGGTGAATGGGCATTGCTCCAATTTTGAAGATGATCCTGTAACGGAAAGAGAAGGAAACTGGTGTTATTTAATCGAACTGAGGTGATTGCAAGTAATGTGACGAAGGCTGTGAAGGCTTCGCTAGGCTTATCACATGGTAATGACTTTTTGGAACGTGGGGTTTCAGCCTCCTCACAAGCATTAAGTGAAGAAGCAAGAGCTCCCATGTGTGAACAGACATTGAATGCGATGTGGTAAGAAACTTGATTTGCTACGTATAACAAGGGACCTATAATCATGGCCAAAACTGCACATAGAAAGTACAGTGCTTATCTTGAGATTCAGGAAAAAAAAAAAAAACAGTGAAGAGGAAAAGAAAGACATAAGAGGAAAAAAAGGGCATAGAAATTGAAAAGCTGAAAGGAAAAAGAGGAAAATGGCAGAGCATGAAGACAGTCTCAGTGTTGATGAAAGAGGAGGGTCTAGGAAGCGTTAGCTAGGGACTGAAGAAAGCTTCCAAACGCCAAAGCAGTAGCGATGGGTCAGTAAAGAAAACAAAAGACAACAGGAAATAGAAAAACTTGTTGATAATATCAGAAAGTTTTTCAATAGTCTCTTACAAGGGAACGTTCCTAACTGATCAGTCGATATTAACGTGAAATATATTTTATTGTCTTTATTGGAACGTACATATACCGGAAAGAACATTAAAACATTCACGATCTGTGTTGTTATTATTTGAATTTGTGAATTTGAACCTATTTACATAGTTGTTATGAAAAAAAAAAGTATCATATCGTATTATAATACTCATACAAGCATAGTTCGGTTGTAATTATAATTATTGTTGAGCGAAATTTGAAGCTAGAAAGAGTAAAAAAATCCGGAATTTGTCACACATTTGAAGTGTTTACAGTTTTAAACCTAATTAAAACAAAATGAACTAAACTATGTTGAGCAGTTAGTTGTCAATGTTGTAGTGGCATATTATAATAATGTAAAGAATATGTCACTGATTACGAACGGAGACACATTTCCGATTTAATGATGTCACGCACAGCATTGCTTTGAACAAAATAAATATAACTATAATGTAAAAATAAGTTTCGTGTACATTACGTTTGTGGGAAAAAATACCTACAAGCAAAACTTAATCCTTGTAATGTTAAAATCTTAATCCAACTTTTTCAAATTCAGAACTTTTTACCATTTCTGATTTCAAGTATTGCGCAAAAAATATTATAATTATGACCGAGTTTTTTCTTCAGGTTTACGTAAGATTATTAGAGGTAAACTATTCTATGTACGACTTACGATACTACTCCCCCCTCCTCTCTCTCTCACACACACACAATGAGTAGGCAACATGGCGACTCCTAAACACCAGTCCTCTTTGTCCATCTTCTCTACTATCATGTGAAAACGCTTTTGCGAAACGTTGCCGCTTTTCTGTTGTGTTTGTCCTGTTCGTGTACGACTGTCTTGGTGTTCTGTAATGTAAATACCTTTTCACTATCTTATATACAGGGTGTTGCAAAATAACACGAACAAGATTGCTGACATGAAAATAAGGCAGAAAGGATAGCACAAATGCTTCGTTACGGCGCTATAGGCTGCCGAAATCATGGGATAACGAACCTTAGAGCGTAATATTTCCAATACCGTAAACAATAGAACAGCGGGGTCAAGGTACCCACAAAGACTGCAAACCTGCTCTATCCAAAAATGCTTATTCCAAAATTATGCAATGGGCAATGAAATTCTGTGAAGTAAATGTGGGTCCTAATGTGCATGAAGTGGACTACCTGACAGCAAGTAACAATAATTCGTTTGCGGCAAGTCGATATCTCAAACAGATTTCCATTCCGGAACATCTTTTTTTTTTAAATGCGTGGTTGCGTAACAAACAGGAGTACATTACGCACATTTCCACGAACGTTTGTGGTACTTTTTATCAGTAAAAGAGGCTGTCATTGCCTGGTTAGATGCTAGAGATTACGTTTATCTTCTGTACTCCTACGGAAAGTCGTCTTAGTCGTGCTTCTTTCCATCCACAATCACTCCAGAGAATGTCTGGAAATTCCCTATTTCGTTTGCGGAATCTTTTGCGCGTCCATTGCACAATTTTGGAATATGCATTTTTGGATAGATAAGGTTTGAAGTTCTTGAGGCTCCGCAGTTCTACAGTTAGTAGTATTGGAAATATCAAGCTCCCAAGTTCATTTCCTTTTTGTGCACCCTCCATGGTCTATATTTTATTTTCTTATTTTTGTGTCAGGGATCTCGTGACGTAGGTTTGTCGGTGTTATTTCGCATCACCCTGTATATATATATATATATATATCGTAATGTTCCTTCTAATATTGGATCGGTAGAGACAATGATACTCGGGAGTGGTTTTAGCCCTCAACCATTTATTTATATAAAAGAATAAAGTTAATAAAATTACCGTCCCGTAGGATACTGATTTACAAGTTACTAAGTATAGACGGCTTCAAAGATATCTTCTTCTTTGGAGTGATCAGATGAAGATTATGGTAAATAGGAAAACACCAGTTCCTTAGCAAACTGCGTGTCTGGTAGTTGTACCAGTTCCTTGGCAAACTGCGTACAGAAGTATTAAGGTTAGATTACACACCAGTTCCTTAGCAAACTACGTGTGCGGATGACACCAATTCCTTAGCAAATTGCGTGTCAGGTAGTTGTACCAGTTCCTTGGCAAATTGCGTACGGGAGAAGTTAGGTTTTATTGATGAGAGTGCACTCCAGTTCCTTAGCAAACTACGAGTGCAGGATAGTACCAGTTCTTTAGCAAACTGCGTACCAGGGATGTTCCAGTTCCTTAGCAAACTGCGAACGGATGAAGGAGAGGACTTGACCACCCGCGAAATGAGTGATAGGTCTTGCTGCTTGCAGGTCCCTTTTAAAGGTGATTGTAGGGATGGCTCTTCTTGCTTCGCCTACTTTGACTCTAGCTCCATTTGTCTTCTGTTATCCGCTCCATCTGATGCTAGATTGTGGAGTTCACCGTCGTCTGCTCCAATGTGTGTCATAAAATGTTTACATCTTACTCACATGTTTGTTCTATAAACATGCCTGTTTGTTTACATAATGTCCACGTGCTCCTGTTCCCCCCTGGTCAGTACAATTTCTGAGGAAAACTATTTCTGAGACTTATTATACGTAGTTTACCTCGAATTCTTCAGTGGACTCGCAACAGTTTTCCACAACGAATTTTAGAAATTTGTAGATTCAATATTTTAAGTTCAGTTCGATTGAACTTTGACTTAACGATAGTTTACCTCAGAGGTACAGAATTGTTTTTATTCTCCCAAAGTTGTAATGGGGTACTGGCGGATGCAGATGTAATGGCTATTTCGTTAAACACCTACGTCTCAGGTGAATTGTGGGATTTTGTGCTGAAAAGGAAGAGATTAGTAGATCTACCAGGTGAGTAAATATGAAACCTGAATTTATGTACAGAAAAGACACAGTGATTGGATGACAATGCTAGGAACTATTTTATTCGAAGTATTGACCATCGCTAGCGATGCATTTCTGCCATCGTTCCGGCAATGTGTGGATGCCAGACCAAAAAAAAAAAAAAACCTGTGCCTCTTGTGCTGCAAACCAGTCATCAAGCCATTTTCGTAAGATGTGAAGCGCAAGTGCGTGTCCCATGGATGCAAATAAGTGAAAATCGGAAGACGCCAAGTCTGGTGAGTAAGCCGCATGCGAAGGATTTCGTAGCCAAACGTCGCAATCGTTTCCTTGACCGGTTTTACTGTGTGGGAGGGTACATTATCGTGAAGCACAATCACTTTATGTTGTCTTTGGTCATATTCTGGTCGTTTTTCACGCAAAGCTTGATGCAAATCGGTCATTTGTTGTCGGTAACGTTGGATATTGACGGTTTCGCCATGTTTCAGCAGTTCATAATAGATCACTCCCTTCTGATCCCACCAAACACAAAGCATTGTCTTCCGTCCATAGCGATTTGGTCTTGCAGTCGATGTCGCCGGTTCTCCTGGAGTTACCCAGGATCTTTTACGCTTAGGATTCTCGAAATAGATCAACTTTCCGTCACCAGTCACAGTTCGATGGAGAAATGATTTCCTTTTGTACCTGGCGAGCAGAATTTCGCAAGTGGTTTTTCGGTTGTCCTGCTGTCGTTCAGTCAATGCATGTGGAACCCTTTTTCTTGCCGTCTGAACCTTGCCCATCGCCACTTTTAAATTTTTTAAACCACGCATAGCACTGTGACTTACCAAGAGCGTGATCACCGTAAGCTTCGACAAGCATGCGTTGCGATTCTGCAACAGTTTTCTTCAAATGGTAACAAAAAATCAATGCTGTCCGCATATCGTAGCTTGTAGGTGTTATGTACCCTTCTGGGTTAGAGAAGAAACATATGTAGAGTTATGGACAAGAAGGAAACAAGACTGAGAAAACAACAGAGCACAATCAACCCCTTTTTATAGAACTCTTAAACCATTCGGTTCTAGAGCGCGAGATGAAGTGTTTTACATGGTGCTACAACTCCTTATATAACCTTACTTTTTCAGTGATAAAGTCACATTCTGCAATATAAGTTACAATAGTTTTTTTTTTAAATAAGAAACAGCAATTATTCTTTTGTACAATATTATTAAAATTATTTAATATTTTTTCTGTATTTTTTTATATT
The DNA here is from genome assembly GCA_022664845.1 of Lepisma saccharinum. Taxonomy (NCBI): domain Eukaryota; kingdom Metazoa; phylum Arthropoda; class Insecta; order Zygentoma; family Lepismatidae; genus Lepisma; species Lepisma saccharinum. The sequence goes on from JAGDQP010000403.1 coordinate 136,818, forward strand.
TTAATATTTATTAATAAATATTTAATTCGTTGAAAAGAGTTCAAGTAATACGCAGTAATGTATTAATGAAAACAGTTCTTGCATATATACACATATATTATGTGTGGTAAAAAAATAAATATTTAGTTCAAGGTCTTTGAATAACCATTTGAACAAAGCAAAAACCTTCAGCATGAAAAAGCATTTATTAAACTCAATTTAAACTTTTACTAAATTATGTATATACGAAAGAACAAAATTGAAGTCGATATGAAACAAAGGTTAGGGACATAATAAATGCGAAATGGTATCCCACTCAGAAATGGTGACGTCACAAACTATCGTATACTGTACTTAATGGTCTTCACATCTTACATTTCATTGTTTCAGTAATATTATTTATTATATACACACTTAAATATATGTTCACATTTTGTATATCTTTAAGTGTATAAACAATCGCAAAAAAAAAGAAGGTGAATGATGAGGGTGGAAGCGGGTGGTAGTTCCTTTCATTTTAAGTCCATATTTTCTAATATAGCTGGTCTATAAGTCCATAATTCGTACCGGTATAGTCAATTGCGAACCTGTTGACAAGGTTTCCCACTGCTCTGTTTAATCTGTCCTATTTCCCTGTCCTTGCTTCTTTCATAATGACTGAAGATGATCCTAAGCCTCAAAATATTATTGTTCATAAAAAAAAGAAGAAGAAGAAAGTTCTCTACGGTAATTATACTGGAATGTTCCGTGTATCTACACACACACGCGCGCACATTATGTAAACAAGAGCAGTGTTTATAAACATGCTTGTGACAGGTGACAAACATACTTGTAAAGTGACACATAAACAATAGCAGACGACAAGAACAAACTCACCATAGACGCAACAGTTGGGGTTGCTATCAACATGCAGAGGGAGTTGGTCTCGTCGAAGGAGGGCCTTGGATAACCGCCAAGAAGACTATAAAACAACGATGCACCAACTTTAGAGTATCACTTACTCCTGGGTGGTCAACTCCTCTCCTTCTTACCGGTTCACAGAAGGCATCACTTCTGGAACATCCTGGACACACAGAAGGCAACGCTTCTGGTACATCCTGGACACACAGAAGGCAACGCTTCCGGTGTCTTCCTTACGTGCACAGAAGGCATCGCTTCTGGCACGACACCTCATCCTAGACCCCTCTTTGGAGAATACACCCAAAGAAGAAGACGTCTATATTCATCTATTTTCTGTAATTAGTTTCCTACGGGACGCTCTGTTTAACAACCTGTAAAGTTATCTTCTTTTGTAATAAAACTGGTTACGGGCTAAAACACAAACCCCGAGTATCTATCAGCTCTACCTCAGGTACTCTACCAGAGAACCACAGGAACATTACGATACGAGGATGACCTGTATACCGGCATTAAGGTAACTCTGATATGTTATCTTCTTTACGTACTCAATACACGGTGAGTTTGAGTGTGTTTCACTAAAATGGATGAATTAAATTTCATCCCATATCGGGCTCGTGTTAGTAAATAGCTCCGAAAGGATTGGTTCCTCTATGAGATTAATTTTAATTTATACAGTGTATATACTCGTAACGAAGAGAGCGATTAATGAATGAAGGTGGTTTTACTTTTAAATGATTTGTATTGTAAATCGATATGCGTGAGAATCTCAAAATAACAAGTTGATTACTTTGGCAACCAGTGTAGTACACTAAAGTATTTTATTCCTAATACCAGTCGGCCCGAGCCAAAGCTGCCCAAAGGCCTCACATTTAAATTCCTGATACCAGTAAAAATGTCAATTCAAATCAAATTCTTGCAATAAGTTAATCGTTTTTCCCTATTCATGTTTTTGGTTTATTGGAGAAGAATGCATTTCAAGAATTTAAGTGACTATATGAGAGAGCGCCGCATGCTTTTCTTTTTAATCATGCATAAACAAAATTATTTTTTATGTTTTAGTACGAATTGTTTAAGAAAAGTATGTCTTTTAAAAGTTTATTACTATTATTATTTTGTTATCTTTAGTCTTACCGTAAGTTGACCTTCCTTTGTCATAGTGATTTATATGCCCGGGAAACTTGGACAGGACCGTCAAACCGAGACTTTCACCTCAAAAGACTTGTTTTACCGCCAGGAGGTGACTCCTCAATTCGTCTCGCTAAGGCTTAAACAAACGACCGGGGAAGTATCCTAATGTCCAGTCCATGCATTTTCGTCGTGGGGCTCCTTAGTACCCAAGCAACTGCTTTGCGAACGAACATGGATAGACTGCTCATCAAACCAGATTTGCAGATAGCGTGGCGAGTCACATGTCTGCACACGTACCTTTTTTTCTAACGTCTCAAAACATGGAAATGATGATGATGTATTTCGTTCCATGGAGTTGACATTAAGCATATTGAAAGCTAAATCATATTAATATTATTAAAATATGAAAGTGGACAGAAACTGGTATAGTTATAAGAAGTGCTTTTAAGTGGCAAATAGAAGCAAAGAAAGTTATTTCGAACACATCTTCACAAAATGTCCCATTTCTGAAGAATGACTCAATTATACTTAATAAAATGTACTAATTTTACATAGAAATGTGATGTATGCGCGAACAAAAGTCTATGTGCTATCTTTTAACATAGCACATAGACTTTCGTTCGCGCATGCGCCTCAAATATAGATTTCGGAAAGGGGTGGGGGGATTTAGGAATTTATTTTTTTCCTTTCTTGTAGGTACCGGTATATTTCGTCTTCCCTATGTGGCAACACTACATTCAGCAGTTATACTAATGCCTTGTTTAGATTACTAACATTTTACGATGGTAAGATTTACGGGTAAAACTGACTTGCGTTCAGACTACCGACCTTAACTTGGTTATCGTGCTTGTTCTACCATTGTCTGTAAAGAAACAGGAAGAAGTTTCCGTAGAGTAAAGAATCTTCTTGTTACACGGGAGAGGATTAAATTATAAAATGAACTGATTGTGGCGTAACATTTTGTAGATTAGTTCTGCCATCATTCTTTTATACTTTAAAAGTGACACGCACCACTAGGATGCTATATATTTCGATAAAGAAAGAAATGAACTCACGAAGTGAGCTGCGCTTAGCGGCCATCTTGCGTTTAGATAACTAACGTAAGATAACCGTCGTAAGTTGACGCTGGTTAAATTTGAAACACGCGCATTTACGACTTTAATTCACCATGGCTCCACCACATCCTAAAAATCAGTCACCTTCGCCAAAGGTAAAGCAGAGAAAGAAGAGACAGAATGAAGAGAAAGTCACTGACGTAAGTAAGAAGGCGCATACAGCTGATGAATCTACCACTGACAAAGAAGAGAAAATAGAAGTAGAGGAACAGACAAGTATCGTACCAACTGTCACACGATATCTTGTAATTAAAGTAAAGAACGGAACAAACAATCCAGGTGGTTTGAAGATATCCCCTTTCATAATTCAAAGACAACTTACTTACGTTGCAGGCGAGCTACACAATGTTGAAAAGCTTCGGAATGGCACCTTATTAGTGGAGACATCTACTGACAAACAGACAAATAATCTTCTGAAGATGACATCAATTGGAACTCTTGAAGTTGTAGTTGAGCCACACCGCCAACTGAATTTTACACAGGGCGTAATATCTTGTTGGGATCTTCAAGATGTTCCTGAAGAGGAGATTAAAAGAGAACTCGCCAGTCCAGTCGTAGTCAATGTTAAACGCATCAACAGCAGAAAAACTGGCCAATTACAACCCACAGGATCATTAATTTTGACATTTGCCATGCTTCAGCTTCCTAAGGACGTGAAGGCAGCTTTCTATCGCTTGCCTGTCCGTCCTTATATACCAAGTCCGCTCCGCTGTTTTAAATGTCAACATTATGGACACACCAGCACGTCATGTAACGTGACCTCTGCTGTATGTGCAATTTGCGGAACCAGTAGAGAAAATATCCGCTGGTGATGCTAAACGTCGAATAAGAGAGTCTCAGCGCACCCTTCCCTCTGGTGCGTTTTCACATGCAGCCAGGATACCAGTTAAAACTGTCTCGGTTGGTACCCAGACAGTTAATGTATCAACTCAAATCGAGTCTGGTGTGCATGTAGACCCTCGGACGCCTGCCAAAGGATCAGAGACTTCTCACAATATGCCGACACAGAGTCAGGGACAAAAACCACCTGTGCAGAGTTATAGAACTCCACGGGTTAAGACTACTTTTAGTCCCTATAAAGTCTCCAAATTAGCTCGAACTTCGCCTCTCGCTACAAGCACTATGACTTTGACGAACGTTTTGGCTGAACAATTAGCTCAGGAAGAGTCTGCACATACTATCCATCAACCAAGTTCATCTTTGTCCTCCGACATGGTTGAGGACAAGCTTATTGATGGATATGGATTTTAATCTCGTGGGAAGGAAAGGGAAACCGAGATATAAACCTAGACTTAAAAGGTAGCTTTTTTACTAGTTTTGCAGAAAATTTTATGATTTGCATTTATATTATATCATTTTGCCCCTTAGCTGTTAAGTTTTATAGTGTAGTTTTGTTTTATCTTGTGAAGGCCTTCCTCGTTCTAATTTGTTATCCGAAAGACTTTATACACCTTTCGTATGTCGTAATCGTTATGCTGGCCATTTACACCGGTAGGCAGTTTGTGAAGCCGTTTTACACCTTCATGTTTTATACGATTTTATTATTTTAATTAGAAACAGCTAGGTTTTACACGACCAAGATAAGGGGATTCCCACGTATCGGGACGGGCGTAAGCCATAGTGCTGTTACCGCCCATAAATTTATTTTATCTTGAAACACGCGTTAACGGTAACTACCGTTTACATTACTAAAATTATTTTGGTTAACGTAAACCATGGTAAGATGTTAGTAATGTAAACAAGGCACAAGGAGTTTATCTAGATATAGCTTCTTAAGTGGATGTATGTAGTAAGTATTCAACGGTGTTGGTTAGAGAAATATACTGTGTTTACTGATGAAGGCATTGCTCCAAATTGAAATTCACCGACTCATCTGGGCTGTTTATGGTGTCTTCGTAGCCTTTGGTTTAAAAAACAATGAAGATATGGTAAAGGTTGTGAGGAAGTAGCTGAAGTCAAAAGATAGTCAGTTCTTTAGTGAAAAATATCAGAAATTTCTCCGTCGTTTGCGAGAAGTGTGTGGTGGAGGAAAGCCACTACGTAGAATAGTAAATATTGCATTTTTTTTTTCTGCGTACGTAAAGTTACAAAATTGGAGACATTACTTTCCATTCAACCCTCGTAAATGGTCTTTTCAAAACTTAAGTTGTTTTTCTTTACTTTAGATTTGTGACAGCTTTTAGGTCCGTTGATAGCGAAGCTAGAGAAGAAAGGATCTTATAATTCCGCTCAGTCCGTCTGTCCTCGTCCTGAAATTAAACAGGAAGTGTAGACATGTACATAAAGTATCATTGAAAATGTATTGGCTAGATTAGTTCAGAGCTTCCAGAAACGCCTTGATTGGTGCCGTTGTTCAGTGTTGCCAATCCATTCTTTAAAAATCCTATTGTTCAAATTGCTTCCATTCCGTTAAATCTATCAGCACCAACATTATTGGACATAATAGAAAATAACTCTGTGTGTCCCCGACCTCAAACAATCCGTTATCAGTGTTGGCAGTCCGTACCTTAAAAATATATCTTATACGACCACAAGGTGTAGAGACGTGGTTGATCTTAGAGCCATCAGAACCGTCTCGATCAGACGCCGCAATAGTCAGTGTTGCAAACCATTTTAAAAATTCAGTATATATATTTTTCAAATTGCTGCTATACTATTAGGCATAACTGCTCTAAATTTAGCGTAACCATTATTCGACAAAATAGGAAAATACTGTAGGTGTTGGCGTCCGTAAGCACCCAATCAGTGTTGCCAACCTATATTTAAAAAAAGTTAATGTTTGTATGTCTTAGACACTATCAAGGGTGCGGAGCCTTCGCCAAATGTGCAAAAGCACTTTGTGCTTATTTTTTTTCTCATATTTGTGTTATTGTGTTGGTATACTTACATGCATTTCTTCTTTCATAGGCTATGGATATTAACTTGGATGCAAACATAATCGTATAAAAAGTGACTGGCCTTCTGTGAATTTCACGATGAGTTCGCATATTGAGTTCGTCGACATCAAAGAAGACTCCGACGAAGAGGAGGAGTTCATTGACGAGGAGTATGATGCCGACGAAGAAGAAGAAGAGGAGGAGGAGTTGATTGACGAGGAATATGGTGTTCACTGTGAAAATGAAAGTACGAGCCAAAATATTCCATTGGAATATGTTAAGAGGGAGATTAAGATGGAACCAGACCACAACGTTGAACATCAAACTTCTCATCTTGGATCGATTCGTCACATTAAATCAGAAATTGACGGCTCTGTCCCAACTGCTGTCGAAGAACATGATCCCTTATCTCTAGAGGTAGTAAGACCCACACATGATGCTCAGGTAATGCATTCTGATATTTCCAATGTCGCCACGACAATAGACACACATGTCGATGATAAAACTGGAATTATACAAAGCACGATCCAAGATTCGAAGAATGACCCGACGTTGTTGTCTGCAGTTGAAACTTTGAGTATGTGTACGACCGTTTTGAATGAGGTAGATAACAATGGTTCCGGACAGATTCCGAGATTAACTTCAGATCGTGAGGTGCATGCGGAGGAAGTATTATTGGACGAGCGCGTATCGCCACCAACTACAAGGTATGTTTTTTTTCTCTCTCTCTAATAAAAAAAATAACTACCAAACATGCTAGCTTAAAATATGAATTTAAACATGAACGTTAGTCCAGTTGCATTAGGGGAATTAATTTCTTTTCGTAGTCCCACTAACAATTTTGGGTAATTCTCCGCAAAAGGTGAGTTTTGGACGTGAATTTTTCGAAAAAATTAAAGTGGTGTTAAGGTTAATGTAAAGCAACGTCCTCCAACAAAAGATGGCAGCACTTCCTCAGTATATGTCTAATGTATTTTTATTGTTGCACGATATTTCAATGCCATTTCAAGCCTAGAGAGTTCTAACTTTCAGGCAAGAAAGTTCCAAGAGTTCGATCAATGTCGATTTTTTTTAATTTTCGTTTTTCTTCATTGTTGAAATCTCTTGGTTGTTGTGAATATCAAAACCTATAACAATGAAGCTCTTTTAAGAATGAAGACAAACGAAAATAAATAAAAAAAAAATCGGCATTAGACATATACAGAGGTAGTGCTGCCATCTTTCGTTGGAGATAATTGCTTTTACATTAACCTTAAAACTAAAGATATTTCAGTATAATTCTTACAGAGTATAACTTCGATGAATACGCCTGTGTCCGAGCTAGCTGAACAAAATTTTCCAAATGAAAGCATCGTGTAACAAATCAGTTATCACGTGAGTGAGAACAAAGTTTAAACTAGAGAACACAAGTGTAAGAACACTAATAATCTTCATATGATGGATAGTTTGTACCACGTACAAAAACCCTCTTCGCAGTGTAATTATTATTTAACTATCCTTTGTAACATTTTAAACAAAATGAACTATCTTATATGAGTGCGCTATAAAAAAACAAATTGATTTGTATATTTTGGAAATTATATTGCCGATTAATTAATTAAATTATTTGTAGGTTCTGTCTCTCTCCGTGATAAAATCTCAGCTCTGAGTAAAGGAGGAGATTTCTTTTTTTTTTTAACTAATAATTGTCCAAAAACTTTAATTGTATTTAGAAACTCAGTTACATTCGTTTACATGTGAAAGACCTCTATAACTATACGCACATGTATAACTGTTGACAACACATTCTTTTTATTTTAAACTAAATCTCATGGAGGTGAGATTTTAGCTTGATGCTAGTGAAATTTTTAATGGTTTACATCAAATTACATATATAAAATTGAACATATTTGTATTATTTTTCCAAGAAGAAAAAAATAAGAATAATACTTCATGTATTGAAGTAGCTATTTATGCCAAACCTCAATTAAGGACAATGTAAAGCCAAGATCTCCGACAAGAGATGGCAGTACTATCTCCGTATATGTCTAATGTATTTTTTATCGTTGCTCGAAATTTAAATGCTGCTCCTACAAATTCAAGCCTAGAGAGTTCAAACTTTCAGGGAAGAAAGTTCATAACTAATTCAAGAGTTCTATCCGTGCTGATTTTTCATTTTCTTTTTTGTTCATTGTTGAAATCATTTTATTGTTGTTATGCCTATAACAATGAAGCTCTTTCAACAATGAACAAGAAAGAAAATGAAAAATCGGCACACGTAGAACTCTTGAATTAATTATGAACTTTCTTCCCTGAAAGTTTGAACTCTTTAGGCTTGAATTTGTAGGAGCAGCATTGAAATTTCGAGCAACGATAAAAAATACATTAGACGTATACAGAGATAGTACTGCCATCTCTTGTCGGAGATCTTGGCTTTACATTGCCCTTAATATCGAATTTGTAAGAACGTAATCTTTGGGTAACGGAGGTTAGGTTACAGAGCGGGGACAAACATATTCCTCGTGGAAAATTATGTATAATAACATGCTCTTTTGCATATACACTGTACAAAGCTAAAGAATTTGAGTTACTCTTGCATTTCATGATATTAAGGGACTCATTTTAGTGTAAATAAAAAGACTATAACATAGAGTAGGTACAAAACTACCAGGGACACAGCACGAAGGTGAGATTTCACACCTTGTTACGTGCGAAAGAATTCCTTCTCTAAAGTTTTATTTTCAAACTCTCATCTTCGGAACATGGAAATACACCTTTTGCGGAGAATCGCCGTTTTGTGTGTTATATTATCGTGGTTAAGCGTACTTATTTTATTATCTTGAAGGTTCGTTTTGCATAATTTGCTTAAATAAATGTTCATTTCAATAATTGTAATCACTAATCGTTATTTCGTTGTAGGTATAGTAATGTAATTCTTTCTGCATTTAAATTTTCCTGGTAAATATATTTGCTTTCGTCTAAATTGTTAAAAAAAAAACGCAATGGTATACAGTCACGTAACATGGTTTATCCTAGTCACGTATCGTTCTGTATCGACTGTGAAAATGTCATGTATCGTTCTGAATCCAGAAAATATCTCCGTTTAAGGAAGCACTATTTATAAATTTCCTGGAATATTTTGGAGCGAAATGGAATTTTATACCTCATCAATTCACTTTTTAGCAATAGAATAAGCATATTTTTAATTCTGCTTATCTGAACTTTTTTCGCATTGGGGAAGTTATCGAGTTTACCATGAAAATTTCGACTAGTCTGCTTCGTAATTTCTTTTGTCCTACAGAACTGACCAGTTTTCCGTCAATTCATAGATACAACGTAATGAACTGATGTTACCAAACTTTTTAAGCGCCGGTGAAGCGTTGTCTTCCTTACAGGGTGCGTGGTGGCTGTCTGCTTCAGCTGAACGTTGCCATGTTTTCTGACAGTGCCTCAGGATTTTTGCACTATCGAAATAGATACGGGAACTTCATTTTAAGTACAGGGTGTACATAAAATCTGGTAACACTTCCAAATATTTTTTGTCGCAATGAAACTATTAACATTGCTAATTGACTCAGTACAGTAGTTGAAAGAATAAACTCGTAGTTTATTGTGTAACAGATGTTCCGCGTAGTTCTGTTTCTTGCCGCTAGATGGTAGTAAATTCGACGTTTCGTGTGGTACATATAGATTAACAAGAAATACAAGAGATTTTGTTTATGGGGATATGTAAAGAACCTGGTCTTTCATCTTCCAAGTGATGTTATGAAACTGAAGAAGAGAATTAGCATGCGACAGCTAGTCACAGAGGGCGTGTTGGGTCATGTGTACAAGGGTTAGAATTATCATGTGAACATTTGTCGGGTCACACATGACTCACAGTTTGTTTGTAAGGTGACCACTGTGAAAAAAAAACTTGAATGTATTACTTACAATATTTCGTATTCACGATACTGATAATTTTCATAGGTCGTCCAAAATAAATTTTTGAAAGTGTTACCAGACTTCATTATCACACTATATTATAATTTCTACTGTATTATTTACTTCGCATGTACACACGAAAGAAAAATAGAAAAGAAAAGACTCTTTTGACTAATACTGCAACAAAGCAACGGTGGCAACAAAGTGACCGTTCATCCGAGTTCCATCTCTCTTTCATATAGTAAGGTAACCTACTTCAGCTGGTAGCTAATTGTGCTGGAGAGGTTTGTGACGTTAGTGGTGGATAGACCCAACGCTTAAAGTACACGGTAAAATCGCATGCACTTTACCTACAGACTTCTTTTCTCAGACTTCTCATGTGTTGGATTAGAATATTACTTTTATCAGATACACGTGAAAGCGCGGTATTTGATTGCATTGTTTTCTGGGTGCACGATATACATGGTGTCTCATGTCGTTCCAAAATCTCTTAAAATTATTAGATGTAGATTATCGTATCGTATATGTGTTAGGAGTCGTCATGGCTCAGCCTGTAGCGGGTCCGACTACGAATTGGACAGACTGGGTTCATATACCGGCCAGGACGCTATAGACTTCTGTTCAGTGCTCTCATGTCTGCCACTCTGAAGTGTACTCTGCCTCCTATCAAATTGAGTACCAGAGTGTCCTTGGAGTTCCTTAGCACCTTGGGAGATAAAGGTGGTCGAGCATGGGACTAACCATTACACCTCACTTCACGCCGAAGGTAGACAAAATTTCTCCACATGCGCGGATTGCACAGGTGATACCTTTTATCGTATTATTATGAAAACGTTCAGCTCGTAACATTTTGCGATATCATAGTCGCGTCCGACAGCGATAATATTGTTGCGTGTGAAAGCATCAAGTTTGGAAGGAAGTTCAGATAGATAAAACAGAATGAAAATATACCTATTTCACTGATAAAATGAATCGGTAAAGTATGAAATTTCATTTCGTTCCAAACTGTTACAGGAAGTTTCGAAAGTATTTTATTCTTTAACGGAGAAATGTGTTCTATTTTTACAAATGTTCTAGTTTCAGAATCTGATACGTTATCAGATGCGACTACAATAAAAATCGTTACGTGTGAAAACGTCCTTAAGGTAAAGTTTTTGATTCCAAAGCACCCAGCCTCCTATGTTGTACGGAAGGTATGAATCATTGTTTAGTACCCTCGTAAAATTTCATGAAATGAAATGCAGCATAATGTGTTTGACGTAGAACCTATCGTTAAAAGAATCTTACGCCATAGAAAATAACAGCACAGTTGTATATTTACGCTCTTAATAGTAGAGAATAATACCAGTTGCGGCCATCGTGTAGTCTTGGGCAAATAGTCTTTTGATTGAAACCACATGGTTCCGGGTTCGAATTCTGTGTTTGGGTTTGATATAAGGTAACAGTTCATTTAAATCGTGACGAACGCAAATCATCGAGTTCCTAATAGATTCATAAATGCTGGACTTAACATGACAATTGATATGATGATGATATTGCAATTTCAGCGTGGCGATGGCCAGGTTATTATCCCACACATTCAGTTAAAGGAATAAAACAAACTTCCGTTCAAACTAGAAAAATGTGACTTTCGTGCGAAATAATGAGTAACGTATAATAAACTAATCCATAAGTGAACTGCAACAAACACGGATGGCCGAAAGCTTTTCAAATGTGAATCTGGACAAAAATCCAACAAATACAGGATGTCCGGCTTAAATACTGTATGTAATCAAAGACAACTATAATCACAAAACGTTGTCGATAATAAGTTTAAAGATCACTTGTGATCTTTTCTGTCGCACCACTCAGGTATTGCGACAGCCACCCGTGTAATGCACAGATGGATGGATTCTGAAAGATGGATTAGTAGAGGTCAGGGTCGTGAGGTCACCAGAGTGCGTGATTTAACGTATTAGAATCTGTGCTGTAACCTACGCGTTTTATCTTGAACGGATCCAATCTCACACCACTGACGGCACCCACCGACTGATCATTATTTTTCGTGAAGGTGCACCTGGGTGCTTCCGATTATCACCAAACGTTTGTTGAAATTCACGCTCGACAGACACAATCGACTTACTTGACAGATATTGTTTCACACAGAAAATGTGGTGCTGCACAGGCAAGCGTTTATTTTGTAACAATACAAGGCCAACCTAGACTCACTCACCATGTTCCGAGATCCATCCGTGCATATTGTGACTGGCCCCACCGAAACCCTTTTCTCTTTTGAGAAAACGGGGTGGAGAAAAGATGGGATGTGTGAACTTGATATATAGCGTTTCAGTCTCCAGTATACCAGTAGGGTATGTGATCTCACTGGATGGGATGTTGCTTATTAAAAGCTAATTTCTTTTTGTCGCATGCAGTAAGTCAATAACCGACACACCAGGTAAGATTATTGATGAGTTTTTTTTTTACTTATTTTAAGTTTTATGCAATTCCACACGTAAGTCACATGGAAAACAGTTTTTTTTTTCACTGTGTACAATCCTAGTTGTGACATATGTTTGTGGATGATAGCATTGTTTTCACTCATAGAATTAATTTGTATTAAGGCAACAATACCGTTTATAACTTCTAATGTATAAACGACTACGTCGTAGCTCGTGAAGTCTTGTAGCAATCCAACCACCGTTTGGGATAAATGCAAAAGAGCACTTTTGGCGCCATTTTTCCAAAGCGCCGTTACCCACGCTTCAAACGGTAAAAATTTTTTATGAGTTATTCAGCACATCTTTGTGCATAGAATAGCGAAAAAAAGAAATTGAACCTAAATCTTATTTTCCCTGAGCTATTACATATTTTTGAACGAATCATCGCTAGTACTTGCACATTATTTACATAAACTTTTGAGAACACTTCCCTCAATATCTTCTTTTACCGCTTTTAGCTGGTCGGTCACTGGATGGATCCTGGGTGTCCTGTACACCCTGTATCGGTTTCTTTCTTAACTTTTCATTTTGTGGGAAGAATTTGCAATACACAGAAGCAAAATTCGGAGAACGTGGGGTTTTGTATGTCGAATAAGATTTTCAAGCCTTTTTTTTTTTTAATGGGCAGATTCTGTTAGCTTCATTGTCCTAAAACAAAGGTACATTATCGGAGTCCGAACTTTTTGACAGACTCTTCAACATGTCATGTAATTATTTTATAATTTTCCCTTAACGAATAAATTAATTATAAATGATGCCTTCAACATCGAACTCTGTCTAGGTTTTCACCAGCGACATTTCTAACATTCTGTTCTGACAGAGGACGGGAAACGATTCAAACGTTCCAGATCTTAACATTTATCACAATAAACTTTTTTTTTTTTTCAAATCGTCAAATATTTCCATATCAGTTGCTTCCACTTTACAATAAAACTTGAGATCTTCAGGTTTCTGACAACTTGCATACTGGTATTGCACTCCTTAACTGCTAACTGTGCAAGTTTTAACGTGGCATTCTTTGAAAAGAAAACCATTTCAGTTAATTCATGTTCTGTTTTATCCTTTTACAATCATTAAACATACAGAATGCAGCTTGTATATTTGTTAAACAGTGCAACTGCACGCTTCTTGTAATCGTTTTATGAACAATTGTAGTTCATTTTAATCGTACAGAATATAGTGATGAATACCGTATGAAAGTTAGATGTGACCATTTTAGTCAACGTATCACAGATTTAAACCTTCTCAACACTTTAATCTACTGCTAGTGAAAAAATACTAAAGAAAACATTGCATTAATCAATTCATTATGATCATCTCTATTTGCAAAAAGAACGGTAGAAAAGATAAACTTCTTCCCTATACGATGCACACGCGCCGTGAACGAGACATGCGGATGTGTAGGTAGCTCTCCACATATTTTCGATATACCGCCACTGTGGTATTTAATTTGATACGAGGCTGAGTGCATCTAAGAGCACCAGGCATGAGAGCACTGAACGAGAGTCTTCAACGCCCTGGTCGGGATTTGAACCCGGACCGCCCGATTCGTAGTCAGTCGCGCTACCGCCTGAGCAACAGCGACTGCTGCAATTCGCTGAGTGTATACCCTAATGACTACCCTAGAATAAACGATAAATCCGTACTAAATATGTGTGAGGGGCTAGGTTAAAATTTTGAAGTAAACAAAGATTTGCAGTCATAAACATGTGACGTATAGAAACGATATTGTTGCTAGGCGTTTGATATTAATTCATCTTCTCTGTTTAATAGGGAAGAATCGATAGTAAACTTGGATAATAATTCTAAAGATAATGAACCAAGAAAGTCGACTCGTCCAAAGAGATCTCATACATGTCAGTTATGCAAGCGAACATTTACAAACAACGAACAGCTAGTTCAAGTAGAAACAAACCCAGACTCGAAATTGTCCATCTGTGAAGATTGTTGCAAGGCAACGACAATGACCAACATTGACGTATGTTCAGAGGCTTCCAACAAAGAAAGTGATAAATCATTTACAGGGGGGAGTGATTATGATGATAGTGACAGTGAAACAAAAGTCAAAAGAAAGAGATTTGTTTGTAAACATTGCAAGAAAAAGTTTACAACAAAGGCTAATTTAAAGACCCATATGCGTTTGCACACTGGTGATCGTTTTAATTGTTCCTTTTGTCCGAAAAGTTTTACCCAAAAAGGGAATTTGAAAGTACATGAAAGAAAGCATACTGGAGATATGCCATTTAAGTGTACGGAATGTGAGCGTGCATTTGCTGATGCTGCATCGCTGAAACTGCATTCTCGTCGCCATACAGGTGAAAAACCTTTTTCTTGTCCAAAATGTCAGAAAAAGTTCGTACAAGCTTCGAGTGTGACGAAACATGTACAGAAGGGTATATGTGAAAAACCATTTATTTGCGAGTTTTGCAGAAGACCGTTTGATGATGAGAGTGAATATAAAATTCACGTGAGTCGGCATAAAGGAGAGAATCCATTTTCTTGCCCCAAATGTCAAAAGACGTTTGCGCAAGCTTCAAGTGTGCGGAAACATATACTGAAGGGCATATGTGAGAAACCTTTTATTTGCGAGCACTGCCGAAGGCCATTCTCGGGAGAAACCGAATACCAAATTCATATGCGCAAGCACCGAGGGGAAAATCCGTTTTCATGTCCAAAATGTGAGAAAACTTTTGTTCAAGCATCGAGTGTGCGGAAACATTTACAACAGGGCATATGTGATAGACCGTTTATTTGCGAACAATGCCGAAAGCCGTTCGCAGAAGAAGCTGATCTCAAAATTCACATGAGTCGGCATACTGGTGAAAAACCGTTTGCTTGTCAGTATTGCCAGAAGCCATTCTTTTATTTGAGTGCGCTGAAAATTCATTTAAGAAGTCACACTGGTGAAAGACCTTTCACTTGCAAATTTTGCAGCAAAACTTTTGCACAAGCTAAAACTTTACAAACGCATACGCGAATTCATACAGGTGAACGCCCTTACGTTTGTCCTCATTGCGAGAAGGCATTTATGGCCGCTGCAAATTTGAAAGCGCATATCCGGAGTCATACAGGTGAAAGGCCATATGTGTGTAATCAGTGTTCAAAGTCATTTAGTCATGCTTCAAATTTAAAAGCACATTTAGCGAAGCAGACGTGTAATAAGACGTACCATTGTAGCCAGTGTCAGAAGTCTTTCCACAAAGAACACGAACTTGAAGTCCACTTAAAGAGACATGCTGGCCAGAAACCGTTTTCCTGTACTCATTGTGGGAAATCATTCGACTATGAAAGCACCCTGAAAATACATTTGAGAATACATACTGGCGAGAGACCTTATGCTTGTAAAACTTGTAACAGGACCTTCTCACAAGTGAAATATTTGAAAGCACACATCAAAAAGCATAGCGGATTGAAACCCTTTGAATGTACTCATTGCGGCTGGAAGTTTGTTGATGCGGCAACCTTGAAAGTTCATCTCAGACGTCATACTGGTGAAAAGCCGTTTAAATGTCAAGAGTGTTCCAAAGGATTTTCCCAGATGGGAAATTTGAAGAACCATATGAAGAGACACAGTGGTCCTAAGCCATTCGTTTGCCCACATTGTGACAAGGGATTTTCAACACATCTGAAAATGAAGTATCATGCTAAGTCGCATATAGCCAAAGAGACAATCAGGGCGTTTAAGGCTAATCCTAAAAGATACACGAAAGAATATCCTCATTTTTGTAAGCATTGCAAAATGAGATTTTCAAAAATGACTTATTTAAAAAACCATTTAAAACGGGAATGTTGGAATAGGCCCTATGTTTGTACATATTGTAAGAAAGGATTCAGGGAAGAAACCGCGCTGCAACAGCATACCAGAAAGCATACTGGTGAGAAAGCGTTTACTTGCGAATTCTGTAACAAAACATTTAAGTACAATAGTTCCTTACAAATTCACCAGAGGACTCACACTGGCGAGAAGCCCTATGCATGCAAAATTTGCAATAAGGCATTTTCGCAAATGAAATATTTGCGTACACATACAATAAAACATACTGGCGAAAAGGCTCACGTGTGTTCTCAATGTAATAAATCATATTATGACGCAGCGACTCTAAAAGCACATGAACGTACACACACAGGTGAGAAGCCATTTTCTTGTGAAAATTGCCACAAAAAGTTCGGACAAGCATCGAACCTCAGAGCTCATATGAAGAAACAAGTATGTCAAAAGCCTTTTCAATGTCAAACGTGTAACAAGACTTTCTCGGAGGAGATTCCTTACAAAATTCACCTCAAAAGGCATGCTGGTGAAAAACCATTCGCTTGTGAACAGTGCGGTAAGGCATTCGTATATGTAAGTACTTTAAAAATACACATGCGATCCCATACAGGGGAACGTCCTTTTGTTTGCGAATTTTGTAGCAGAACTTTCTCACAAGTAGCATATCTACGAGCGCACGTGAAAAAGCACATCGAGGGCAAACACCATACGTGTTCTTATTGTAATAAAATGTTCTCTGAAGAGAAGAACTTGGTCGTACATGTGCGGAGTCACACAGGGGAGAAGCCATTCGTTTGTAAGGAATGCAATGCTGCATTCGCAAAGCGGTCCGCTCTACGTGCTCATAGCAAGATTCATGGATCTGATAAACCATATTCATGTGAAAAATGCCATAAGGGTTATTCCACAGAAAGTGAATTTAATATTCACATGGCAAGGCACCGAGGTGAAAAACCATTTGCTTGTAAATTTTGCAGCAAAGCTTTTACATATTTGAGTATCCTTAACTCACATTTACGAACCCATACAGGCGAAAAACCGTTTTCTTGTCCGATTTGTAGTAAGCGATTCGCACAGACCAATAACTTAAAAATACATATTAGACGCCATACTGGCGATAAGCCTTATGAGTGCTCTCAATGTTCGAAACGATTTTACGATCCAGCTGTTTTGAAAGTTCATTCGCGCCAACACACAGGAGAGAAACCATATAAATGCGAAAAATGTGCGAGGGCTTTTGCTCAATCGTCGCATCTTAGAGCTCACATTGTACGAAAAGCTTGTAGCAGAAAATACAACTGTGTAGAATGCAATAAGGGCTTTGACGAAGATACGGAATACGCAACTCATTTGTGCAAGCATATCAAACAAAAGTTGAAACAAAGAAGAGTAACTGAAACGGGCAGGAAGCTTCAGAACTCAGAAGTAAATCTACCAGAAAATCAGTCTAAGAACAGGGTTCATGCATGTGATCTGTGCGATAAATCTTTTTCTAAAGCAAAGTATTTAAGAGTTCATTTAAAGAAACATTCCGAACGTAAACCGTATGTTTGCTCTTATTGTGATATGCCGTTTATTGATCACAAAGGCTTGGCTGTACATGTTCGTAAACATACTGGCGATAAGCCTTTCGTGTGTTCTCGTTGTAAGAAGGGATTCTCTCAAGCTTCCAATTTGAGTGCACATATGAAAAGACGTGCTTGTGAAAAGCCACATGTTTGTCAATTATGTAAAAAAGGATTTTGGGAGGAATCAGAATTGAAAGTTCATTTGGCACGCCATGCAGGAGAGAAACCTTTTGCGTGTGAATTTTGTGAAAAACGTTTCGCTTATCAGAGTGTTCTAAAAGTGCACACTAGACGGCATACTGGTGAAAAGCCTTTTCGGTGTCAACATTGTTTCAAATCCTTTTCGCAGTCTAAGTATCTTCAGATACATACAAGAATACACACAGGTGAGCGCCCGTATAAGTGTTCTTACTGCGAAAAGGGGTTCATAGCAGCAGCAACACTGAAAGTGCATCTCAGAGTACATACAGGCGAACGTCCATATCAGTGTACCCATTGTAATAAAGGTTTCTCGGTTGCAAAGAATTTAAAAGTGCATCTCCGCAAGCATACCGGTGAGAAACCGTTTTCTTGTGAAAAGTGTCAGAAACGCTTCTCACAACACTCCAATTTGAAATCGCATTTGGAAAAAGGTGTATGTGACAAACCACCTAAAGCGACTAAGAACAGTGAATTGACAACGCGGTCAGCAGATGGTAAGTTTTTTGCTTGTAAGTATTGTTCGAAAAAATTCATTTACTCCAACGCACTGAAAATTCACTTAAAACGTCATTCAGGTGATCGACCCTACACGTGCCGGTTTTGTCCCAAAACTTTCAGACATCCAAATAACCTTGAAACTCATATCCGAACGCATACAGGCGAGAAACCTTTTTCCTGTCCACATTGCGACAAAAAATTTACAGCAGCGCCAACACTGCGCGTGCATATCCGCACTCACACGGGTGAAAAGCCATATTCTTGTCAACTTTGCCAAAGATCATTTTCGCAACCTTCCAATCTAAGAGCCCATATTAAGATCCATTCCAATAAGAACTGCCATATTTGTAATTTATGCAGTAAAACTTTTAAAGAAGAGAATGAACTCAAGGCTCATATGATGAGACACAGTGGAGTAAAACCTTTTGCTTGCCAAATATGTGGAAAAACGTTCTTGTATATGAGTAATTTAAAGCTACATATGAGAATTCATACAGGTGAGAAACCTTACAAATGTAATTTTTGTGAGAAATCCTTTTCCCAGACGTACTACTTGAAAATGCATACCAGAAAACACACTGGAGAAAAACCATATACTTGCTCCTTTTGTAACTGGGCATTCATTGATCCAGGATCTCTCAAAATACATTTAAGAAGGCACACGGGGGAGAGGCCTTATAAATGTGAGCGTTGTGATCGAGCATTTACCCAACTAGGAAATTTAAAGGCTCATATGAAAAGGCACGATCCTTTGGAATGAAGTACGCGCAAAATTTACATCTAAGAACCTTTCTACACGATTAGGAAAAATGCGGCGGTTTTACCGCGAGCAATGCGCCGTGTAACAAAACCCATGCTTTTAAACGTACGTGTCTACACGACCGTTTTCACCGTTCGGTTTGACATACATTTAAAAGTACAGGTTTTGTTAGGAGGCGAGGTTTGCTCGCGGTAGAACAGCGGCGCTCTTCCTGCTTGTGTAGAAGGGTCGTTAAATAAGACTCGATTTTTTGGAAATGTTTCAAGACAGCATTGTATTTTATGTTAATAGTGCTACGCTTTTCTGTAAAGTATATTATTTTTGTGTATTGTATTTTGCATGAGATAAACTACAGGTGGTGAGAAAGACTTCAATAAGTTTATATATTCTTTAATAATGAATGTTTTGGTCCAAATGTTTAATCACTATGTTCTTTATTTCCATAGTAATTTTTGGTAGTTTTTTTATATTCAAATACTGTAAATACTTGTATGGATAGTATTTGATAGAAATGAGATTTGAAGATGTGTAAACAATATTTTTCATAAAGTGTAAGTTTTTATAAAACTCATGCTGTTAAGCCAGTACACTTTCTGTTTTTGGAAATGCCTATTTCCAAGATTCAGGTGTTACGTTTGTCAGGACGTGTGAGGAATAAACTCAAATCCTGTGGCCTGCAAAAATGTTATATTTTCTAACCGAAAGTTTCTCACAATCGTAATATAGCATAATACTACATTCCCTTTGTCATGTCAGTGAACACGTGTTCACTTATTTTGACTTATTGTTAAGGGAAGTTCCCTAGGAAATTAAAACGTTTCACATTTGTGAGAATATTTCTAATGTAATTTTGGTATTTCACCGTGCCATGAATACATGCTTGCTCATGAAATAGTAATATTGTGGTCTATATTGCAGTTGTACCGCGTGCAAATCAGATACAAGTATGCAGTGTCGCTATGATGAAGTGTGCTGATAAGTGAATTCTAATTCTACCATTTTGAAACTCGGTGAACGTTTTGTAAAAGTGTAAAATGTGTTTAGTTATTGACTAATTGTTCTATATTAAAACTGTTCTCGTGAACAGCAACACCTACTTTGTAATCGCTGATAGTCTGAGATCTCATCTTAATTTGTGTTCGATTCTTATGTATACGTATGATTTACCATTTATATTGTATCACTTGTAAATATGCATTCAGAAAAAATAGTAAAGATGTGATTCCATAAAATTACTGTTTTCATAAGTACGAGAAAAACCCATTCTTTAAACTTTTTTTACAGACCCAAGGAAACCAGGCATCAAAAAGTTTGCTCTTCATACGATTTCGTTGCAAGCACAGGAGGCACTAATAACGAAATACAATTCACTAAACAAGTTTTCTTCAAACACCGTTAGACATCTTTACACGAAACGTAGATTGACTCGTACAAAAAATATTCAAAACATATATTTCGGGTGTTCTCATCGTTACGTTAGTATAATTGAACTTTTTGTATATGGCTGGGTTGGCTATGGTTTACGTTTGTTCTGAGGTGTTGTGAAAGCGTCCACTAAGTTCTGGGTTTGTATCCCAGATAGAGCATAGATTTCAAAACAGTTCATAGAATAGTGACAGCAGATCGTTAGTTACTTAATAGTTCCTTTTTAATCACTAAAAGAAAGTATACAAATATGTTAATAGACACATTATTAAAAAGTGTATATAGTTTTTTATCTTTATGGTTATCCATTCATAAAATTAGTTTTGTTTTTAAAAGCACGAGACGCGGAAAAAGTGTCGAGACGAACTAACATAAGTTTGCTGAGTTTTCGGACTAACACAGAACGTAACCAGTGATTAACATAATATCTGTGATAAGGAAAATGAAATTGCTTCCAAGATATTCCACATTGTTCATGTTAATATTCAGGTATGTCAGTTTAGGGAACCTTTCTTCAACGTCGTCACACGACCCAAAAGTATCAAGCTCCCGGGTATGCTGTCAATTTGCTGTCTTCTGACCAACCATTAACAATGATACAGTGAAGGTTTGGTCCTGCCGGCTATGAAGTCCCATTAGCTGAATGACCATGGTGGAAACACTTACCTTTCCCACCCCCCGAAAAAATGTACCAGCCGAGTGACTTCACTTAATCAAAACTGTGTAAGATAGTTTATAGATGACTGGATTACTCATTATTGAAAACTAATTGTTAGTCGTTAATGGATCGGTTTAAAGTAGTGCGACCTATCATAGTTTTTAATACACGTACATGACTTTTGATGGAAAGAGGTGAAAACTATATAACATGCGAAATAGAACAACTATATTCACTAGGGTTATTCTCATTGACATAAGAATACTAGGATTAACTCCTGGGTTTCTTTCCAGGCTCATTGTGCCACTGCAGTGACAGGATATGAATCCTTAAGTAGTGAGGGGCGTAACAAAGTTTCTAGGAATCTAATCAGCGGGACCTAAAATAATGGTTTGAACTTACCGTTGAGATTTTCATATACTTCTCAGCTGACTTATGTGGTCTAGTGGCTACGATGTGGCACTGTGGGGAGATAACGTTCTAGTTCTCCCGAAGGTCATCCTTACAGGATTTTCACATGAATGTCGTAAAGGCACCAAGGTTGATGTGGCTGATATCCTAATTGTCCCGGAAGAGTGCTCACCGAGAGACCATTTGTCAGGATTAGGCCATAGCTGTTAAACTCCAAAAGCAATTCGCAGGTCATTTACATTGGATACCTTTAAACAAGAATAAAGGGGATTGGTCCTCGCCTTATTCAAGGTACCATTCTACCATTTACCTGGTGAGACCGAGAAAAAACAGGATGGGCGCGAACACAGTGAGAAAACGAGTGAAAGCGTGATTACATAATCACTTATTGAAGACTATTAACACCACTGTCGCCATTAAGTATTCCCGTTTAAATCTAGCCGTATTGGCATGTCGCACATCACGTCGCCAGTAATCGGGGGAACATTAGAGCAGGCACATGTTGTGAGCGAGAACATCGGGACAGCATATCGTAGCGGTGAAATGGAGACCGATAAGGAGCACATCCGACACTGTTTACATTTGATTTTGATCAAGCCAGTAATGCGGCCGCAGCTGCCTCACCAGTCGGCAAGTGTATGGTGAAGACGTACTTGATAGTACATGTCGGTTGTTTCGAAATTGTAAGGACTGAGAAGCTCTCAATATCAACCACGGTCTGGACGTACATTAGTATTTAACGAAAAGGATCTCGAACAAGTCATACGAAACAGTCCGAATCCAACCGCAGAGAAATTTGCTGAAACCTTTCAGGTACACAGGACAACAGTTAAAAGACGGCTTGAATCACTGGGCTTCGCAACCAAGTTCGATCCTTGGGTTCTATATAAGCTGTGCTCAACTCACCGGGAGGGGCACGTCGCGACCTCTTTTCCTTGCTTTCCTGGAACAAAAATGACCGGTTTTTGACATTGACAAAGGTGATAAGAAGTGGGTTCTGTACCGGAAAGCGTCGAAGAAGTGCTTGTCATATTTCTGAACCTCCTCCATCGACGCCCAGGAACGCAACATACTGCTGCCATCACCGTCTAAAGTTGATGGACTTTGGTTGGAAGGTTTTTCCCCACCCGCCCTATTTTCCTGACTTGGGCCCTTCAGACTGCCCCTGCTTAAAAATCCTTTGACGTGGACGCTGTGAAAACTGCTGCACAAGAGTTCTTCAGACTTAAAATCTCAGGACTTTTGTCAGCGTGGAATTCATCTTGTATCAGAAAGATGACACGAGATCATAGATTGCGGTGGCGATCATGCATAGTCCGAGGTGAGTTCTATTTTTGTGTTTGCACTATGCACACCAAAAACTGGTAGAACTTCTGCACGTATCCAGTAGTTTACGTGAGAATGTTTCTGAAATATTTAATGTTCCCATGTCTTAAATTCTGCGTCAGCTATTTGACCAATTTAATCTTTGGATTTCTGTTTGCAAGCTTACGTCGTCGAAAAGTGCTTGTGGGACGGAGAAATTACAGGAAAAAAAATATGTAAGAATGTATACCATACTTTCCGTTGATTGGAAGCTGAAACGTATAGTATATTTCCGTAGTGAAGTACTGTCCGTTGTCACCTGGAAAGTCGATACTTCTTGACGGAAGAGTAATGGTACTGGTTGCCGTCTATTGGTATACATATTTAATTAAGTTTTCTGTTATATTCCTATTTTCTACTGACCCGTTCTACCTCAACTCAGTCAGTTCAAGAAAAAATGTAGGTGAAGCTGTTGTACCATGGAACACATTTTACGTTTTCCAAATTCTCGTTTTAGGGACATTTTTTTTTTTTTTTTTAATTCCATGTTTGTGCTCTTAAACTTCGAAGGTTTCGGAACTAAACTGGTTCAATATCTGGCTTTCTTTCTTTTACATTATTTTTTTTTATTCCTTAAAAGTTTCCAACAAAGTGTTCCATGCTACAAAGGCTCGTGTACCTTGGAACACAGTGTCTTGTACCTTAAAACATGCGCGTATAATAGGGAAAATCAGTAAAATAACTCTCAAATAAGTATTTTGGGAAATACTTAGTTCTCTGTTTGTGAAGTGCAAAAGGAACATTTTTTTAAATATATTATTATGACAGAACTTACAAAGTAACTAAAGACAAGATAAAAATATTTACTCAAGGAACCATTAATGAGCCTACAGATGTGTTTGTTGGTTTTTTTGCTCTAGTTATGTTTTGTGGTACCCTGTACTCCTTATCTTTCTTCAATGTACATGTTCCAAGGTGCAAGATGTGTGACTGTTTCATAGTACAAGAGGCTATATGAAATGACTAACATCTGTACGAAAGAACTTATCAAATTCTCTTGTATGCGGTTACTATTACATATGAAAGAAAACAGCTATGTTAACGGCGCTATGCAACAATAAATTGATCTGAACAAAGTTACTTTTAACTATCGAAAATGCTTTTCTTTTTAATTCGACACAGCTACCTGAACACAACAAAACCATGAGGCCACTTCCTGGAGAGCTTAACATACAACATAGTTTACGGAGTAGCCGCTATATAGCATAGGAAGTCAGAAACATAAGACTGTTCCAAGGTGCACCATGCGAAAGGTGTAACAGTCTCCCCTACTGGTCTAGTTATAGATTATGGTAATTATTTTTCTATGAGCTCTTGAGTACCGTATTTTAATGTTTCGAAAAAACTATTCCTTCGTAAAGTTTATCCTTGATAATTTTCGAAGTTCAAAACGTGCTATGCTGTACCATAGACCTTTTAATAGATAGACTTAGCACGCTTACCCATTTTTGTCTGCGCTAAAGCTAATGGGTTTTTGTTCAGAGCACGTGATTTTGAATTCATCCGCTAGGTAGCTCTGGTATAGACGTCATATTCTGTTATGAGGTCTGTGTACTACTCTTAACAGATATCTTAGCGCCGACCTGGTAGCCTTGTGGGTTAGGGTGATAAGATTCGAAGGTCTCGGGTTCGAATCCCGGCTTGGGCATGGATGTTTGTGAATGTGGATTTTTAACTAGAACGTGATGGATAATTGTGACGGGCTGAAGTCAAAAGTTACTAGAATAGCCCATACAAAGTTTACCAAAGTCGTTCTGTTGTTATATGATAAATTTTGTATGTAGTTTGTGATGGCAAAATATTACTCCCATATAGTTTTTACGAGGTGTATAGCAAATCTTACAACTTCGAAGAAAAAAAAAATCGGAAGTTCAAAGTTTCCGATTTTTTCTCTCTACCGTAACGAAGTACATGCGTGTTTTTTTAAAAGCTTCGAGTAACCACTTCTAAATACTTTATCGCATAAATACCTTAGAGGTTGACACTGTTACTTTCACTTACAACGGAAATTTGGTTGTTTGAATA
The DNA here is from genome assembly GCA_022664845.1 of Lepisma saccharinum. Lineage (NCBI taxonomy): Eukaryota > Metazoa > Arthropoda > Insecta > Zygentoma > Lepismatidae > Lepisma > Lepisma saccharinum. The sequence continues at coordinate 161,876 of JAGDQP010000403.1, forward strand.
TAGTACGCGATAGTTGGACGCCATTTTCTCAGAAAATCCTTTTTTAGTTTAGTGTTTTTTAAAAAACTGACCAAGTTTTATTATTTGTTTAGATGCTATAGCTAAGATAAACTTTAGTCTTATCGAGCGAACTTGGCTCAAAGGTAGAGCGTTGGCTTAGCATTCGGAAGGTCCTGGAATCGATCCCAGCGGCCGACCATCCTGAGTTTTTTTAGGGTTTTTCCTGTCATACCAGGCAAATGCTGGGATGCTATCTACAAAATAGGCCCTGGTCGTCTATCTTCCAACATCCTCTCCCCCATCCTATCTCGGCCTGAGCCTGAGAAGCTTAAAAGCCTTAAATCCAAATTCAAATAATTTAATCTTGATGTGAGGACACGTGTGGGAAGTTTGGGGCCGTGACTAACGCGCAGTGTTGCCAGACATTCTATAACAGTGTTTATTTTTATTCTTTTTTGCAAGGAACATCGGGCCATAACATCTAAACCAATGCCTGATCGACAGTAAAACTTGGCCAGCATTTAGAACTCACAAGTATCTTAACAACGGAAAGATTGTTATTTTTAAAAGGCTCGCAATATTTGGACGCCAAGTGATTTTTTTTGTGTTGTTAAGTCCCAACCATCTGGAAATAGTTACTCTAACGTGCAAAGAACAAGTTTGTACTTTGTTACTTAAGAGGAGGGAGGGATTTGTATTTTCTTCAGTTGTCAGAATTTCTGTACACCCAGTACAAACTATATGGGAGTAATCTTGTGGTTTTGACATCACAATATCACATTAAAAAGGCTGACTTCCGTATTCTAATTAGTTGCTAAGATTAATTGTGTCAAAGTAGTACAGCCATAGACCTCACAAGATAGACTTAGCACGGTTCCCCATTTCTATCTGCTCTAAGACTAATGGGTTCTTGTACAGGAGCACGTGATTTTGGGTTTATCCGCTAGGTAGCTCTGGCATTGACCTCAGAATATGGCGAATGAATTCAAAATCAGGTGATCCTGTACAAAAGGAAAAACGTTAGTGAGGAATGAGGAAGCGTGTTAAGTCCATCTATTACGAGTATGGTACAACATATCACGTTTTTAAGCTTCAAAAATTATCAATAATGTAAAGTAAAGCCACAAATCTCTATATATTAGGCATCTGAATCATTTACTGCTAAAGCAGAATCCCTTATATGATAACGTAGTCGTTCTGATTACGAAAATTATGTACTTCCCATCGTAAATATCTACCATGAAACATTAGCCTACTTTATTAAATGATAGTCAACATATTCAATAAAGACATGATATATACAGTATTTCTTAATTCATGATGCGAATAGATAAACCATAAATACATTTATCATCAACACTTAATAAGAATATGTATTGCCAGATTTATATAAAAACTTCTCTCTAATTAGTATTCCTCCGAACATATGAGTTGTTTACAGTATTGTTTTCTCAAACAAAAGAGACAACCTTATCCTTAAGTGCCTTGTTAGAAAGGCTTATTATATCATTATTAAAACCTTTTCGCCCACTTCTGCATACTCTCCAATACACTATTTGTGCAGATATTACACTAAAAAGAAAAAGGTTCTGTCACATAGCCCATTAATGTATACCAGGTGCGTAAATATGAAACCGGAATTTATGTACAGAAAAGACAGTGATTGGATGACAATGCTAAGAACTATTTTATTCGAAGTATTCGCCATCGCTAGCGATACATTTCTGCTATCGTTTCGGCAATGTGTGGATGCCAGACAAAAAAAAAAAAAAAAACCTGTGCCTCTTGTGCTGCAAACCAGTCATCAAACCATTTTCGTAAGATGTGAAGCGCTGGTCAGCAAGTGCGTGTCCCATGGATGCAAATAAGTGAAAATCGGAAGGCGCCAAGTCTGGTGAGTAAGACGCATGCGGAAGAATTTCCCAGTCAAACGTCGCAATCGTTTCCTTGACCGGTTTTGCTGTGTGGGAGGGTACATTATCGTGAAGCACAATCACTTTATGTTGTCTTTGGCCATACTCTGGTCGTTTTTCACGCACAGCTTGATGCAAATTGATCATTTGTTGTCGGTAACGTTGGGTATTAACGGTTTCGCCAGGTTTCAGCAGTTCATAATAGATTATTCCCTTCTGATTCCACCAAACACAAAGCATTGTCTACCATCCATAGCGATTTGGTCTTGCAGTCGATGTCGCCGGTTCTCCTGGATTTACCCATGATCTTTTACGCTTAGGATTCTCGAAATAGATCCACTTTTTGTCACCAGTCACAATTCGATGGAGAAATGATTTCCTTTTGTACCTGGCGAGCAGAATTTCGCAAGTGGTTTTTCGGTTTTCCTGCTGTCGTTCAGTCAATGCATGTGGAACCCATTTTCCCACCTTCTGAATCTTGCCCATGGCTTTTAAACGTATGGAAACTGCTTCTCGTGTCACATTTAATTGATCCGCGAGTTGTTGTTACGTTTGAGCGTCATCCTCATCCAACAAAGCTTGCAATTCGCTGTCTGCAAACTTTTCCGGTGGTCTTCCACATTCTTCGTTTCTCACGTCAAAATCGCCACTTTTAAATTTTGTAAACCACGCATAGCACTGTGACTTACCAAGAGCATGATCACCGTAAGCTTCGACAAGCATGCGATGCTATTCTGCAGCAGTTTTCTTCAAATGGTAACAAAAAATCAATGCTGTCCGCACATCGTAGTTTGTCAGTACAAATTACACCATGTTCAACGCTATTAAACACTACACTATGACATGAAACTTGTCTGGTTGTGAGTTGGAGTTGGAAATCGTTATCAGCAGTCAAAACAAGCAAGTGGCGCCAAGGACACAGTTTTACGGTAACCACAGTGACAGCTAACGCCGTCTATGCACAAATTCCGGTTTCATATTTACACACCTGGTACATGATACTGATACTCTAATATTTTTTTAGGAACGACAGTGCTAAATCCTCCTGATCTTCTTGCAATAGTCCTATCACTATAGGTTTAATCTCTTCAAACTCACTACAACTTAAATACGTGAGCATAACCCACCTTTTGAATTCTCTTTTTCCCCTTCAGAGTAATTATCATTTAATCTCAAACCTTTCATATTCTTTCTTTTGGATATTTTACTAGTTATTATCTCTTTTGCAGAATTAATCTTCTTCTCTTCTTGTAATTTCACCTTTGTTTCATCCATTATCAGTTCTTTAGGCCTATCACAGGTTCCTGCTCTTCAACTTCTTTGATAGTATGGTTTATTTGTATCATTTGAATGTCCATATCATACAGATCATCAGTTATTATGTTCTTTATATCCAATAGTTTGATATATGCCGATAAATTTAAAAAACTCAGGCAGCGAATCGTGCTCTTCTTCTAAGCTATTATATGCTGTTTGCATACGCATATGAATTTTATCTATCTGCTGTAGATAAATAGCCATTTTTTTCTGTCCCACATCAATTGCCGTATCGCACAACTTAATACACTCTTAGTACCTGTGTTGTTCAAAAAAGACAGCCGACAAATTACCATAGTAAGTCATATTATTTGGATCTATTGAGATAGCCGTGTCAAAGTGGTGGTGTTTGTAAGCCAAATTTCCTAGACTTTTTTTCTCCTTATCAGAAACTGATGTTCCTTACTATTGTTAAATGATAAAATTCTTTCCTCAAACTGATTATTATAGTTTGTACTTAAACTATATTCGTCTACTATTTCGTGCCCTCAGGAAACATATCTGTTTGACAAATTGCATTCTGTAATGTAACCGACAGTTGCTTTTCCAAACCGCTGAAGTCATCTGTCTGACATTCAGTATTAACACTCTCGATTATTGGCTCTACCTCGCATTCGTTTTGTTTTCCGTTTGACATCGCATCTCTGTAGTTTCTACTACCGATGTAATACCTATTTCTGTTTGAATTCGTTAAAGCGTATCAGTTCCGCAGTTCCAATTCTGCAACGTTTTTACTAGACAAATTCAATTGCTGCTCTTTGGCATCATCCATTGAATAAAAACTATCAGCATCGAAGATTTCGGTATTCAACTTTGTCTTGCCAATATTGAAAATGTGCTTTTTTATATCTGTCATCGTTTTCAGACATTTACGTTATCATTTATCGAATTTCGAATCAAGTAATTCTGATAATGTGAGATCAGCCTTGTTCTGTAAATTCCCGTTCTGACCTGGATTTCTCAACATTGCCAAAGAAGTCTGTATTACATTCTGCACCTGTAGTGACGTATTTGTTTTTCTTACTAATCTATCATACCAGCCCGGTATAATCTGATCCATTCCAGATCGACCGCTTCTACATTGTTTTAGAAATGTATTAGTCATGGCGAAAGTTACGGACATAACTCTATTCTGAAAAATAATAAGTTTTCCTCCCCTATCACATGTATGGTTGAATCATTGATCAAATACAGGGAATTGGTTTAGGAACAAGATGCTTTTGATATTCCATGGTTTCTAAGATAAGTTTTCCGAGACTTCGGTGGGTAACAGTTCACTGGAGATTGTAGAACGCAAAATCTGACTTATCGGCAGGATAAAGTTATCCGAATGCTTATCGGGACTTTGTAGAACTCACCCTTAATGTTTAGATTTGGTGAATTAATATTTTGTAAAATATAATAATGGAAATCCAATCCATCATTTGTATGATTCGAAATGACTTTTGATTATTCTGCAGCGCATCTATGGACAATTTATTGGAAGTTCTGCAGAGAGTAGCCTAATGCAACATGTTGAATGCATTGTAATTCTCAGTGTTCGATTTGTAGCGGGGGATGGTTGGGATTTTGCACCTCTCTGAAAAAATCTTTCTTCTGTTTACAGATATGTACCTCTAACTTGGGATATGGACGATCCAAAATACCATATAATACATATTTCACTAATTCTTCCCTTTCTCTGGAAATTGCACAAATCGAACACTAGTAATTTTCAATGTACTTGTTGAAGACAGTAGATGTACTCCACGGAGAAAAGTTGATCCTTAAATTCTTTTCTTCATGAACTTTCCTGTTCACAAAATACAGCAGCGATGAATTATTATTGTCTTTTAGTTATTGTTTCTCCCTCCTATTCTCCTTTCTATAAGTTAATTTTACCTTTTAATCCTCCGAAATGTCCAGTGGACTGTACGAAATATTGTGGATTATTAATTGCAGAGTGGAAATGACAAAACGTTCTAAGTGCCAAATTTAAAATTTTACAGGAGAAGCAGAAAACTGAACAGATTTAGTTTCACATAATGTATTCCTTGCAACACCATGTGATTTTCACCTTTTCCTGGTTGATTTCTCAACTGAAACAAGGATGGGGACATGCGGGTGGGCATATCGAACGTGCTTGTGGACAATTTTTTTTCTTTCTTTACAATGGCACTTAGAACGTTTGGCATTTCCACTCTTCAATTCTTTTCACGTATTTTGGGAAAGGATTTTTTTTTTTTCTTAAGTTGAAGGTTTCTTTTTAATTTTGCATTGACCTACTAGTTCAGGATTGTCATACTGTTAAGATTTTCGGATTTCAAAGTATATCTCATTCGCCTTTGTTTACACTGACAAGTAAAGTACCCGAAGTGAGGACTCGAGTTGCTCATCAAGTGATACCTTAAATTGAAGCTAGTGACGAGTATAGTACACCTGTGAAATCCTAGCTGCAGAGCTCCAGTAATAACAAGGTTATGGCGGGTCAAAGTTCAAATAGAAAGCGAATTTAGCTGCTTGTGATGTCCATGTTTTGCTGATTATCCCGATGGTAATACGTCGTACGTTGCTCCCAATTAATGTAATGTGTAGAATGATATCCCTCTCTCTGCCTGATATCCAGCTTTCTTTTATTCGTGTATGAATGTCCTTGTGCATGTTTGCTCCTGTTATTGATGTCAATAAAAGGTCTTTTTTTCTTTTCGTTCCAGAAAATGGAAGCAGGTGCTATCGTTCATGCTCTGTATGAGAAATATGGATTTGTTAATAGGAGAATGAATGGGTATGAAGATTCAATGTACAAACAAATAGTGGAGATACTTGAGGACAAGATGGAAATCATAGAAGAAGTTAGAACTCTTGGATTTGCTGGTGACAGTGATGAAAGCTATGATGGAGACTACGGTGATGACGTCTTTGATAAGGAAATGCCAAGTACATCGCAAGGTT